>BQNB010000330.1:143423-183021 GCA_026074375.1 Tanacetum coccineum
AAGCTCAACAAAAGTTGTTGAAAAGAGTAAAAAATGGCAGATTAAAATGGATAAAAGCAATGAGAATGAGGTAATAAGCATTACAAAATCTTGTTTATCAATCCATTACCTGCCTAAGCTCCTAGTTTATCAATCCATTACAAAACCTTACCAACTATTGCATAACATGCCTAAGATCTCTAAACCAAGCACCCCTTAAACTGTTTTAGTAAATGAAAAGCATTATACCCATCAACAAAGGCCAACAATGCCTTACCTTCTATCTAATTGCATCTACTTGCATAACCATGTGTAATCCTATCTACTTGCACACTACACGAATGCTCTACAAAAAGACATTCCTTTACCTTAAATAATAACAAATGACACACCTTTACCCTTACTCATCGTGATATCAACTGAATTTTGGGTTAACGAAATGGGGAATTAGGGTTTATAAAATTATGGGAATTAAGGTTCATGATCTATATGAATTTGGGGAAAATGGTATTTGGTTAAGGGGTGGGTCGGGTAGGGTTGGTTTGATAATTAAAAAAAGTATTTAAAAATTATGACGTGTACAAGTTACCCGGTTATAGTCGGTAACTCATTGCAAAATGGGACGATATTGGTGGTAATGGAACAAAAATAGTTCGTTACCTATATGTGGAATTTTGTTAAAGTACATGGGCTATATATGGAGTTAACCCTAATAATTATTATAGCTAGGAGACATATTTATGTCAAGGAATATTATAAGATATACAAGTAAATGTGACTAGACTATATAGTTATATACGCGCCCATCGCACCTTGCCCTGTTATAAACAATGTTTTGAAACCCGGTTCAACCGGTACTGGTCGAAAAAACGGGTCAAATTAAACCGGTTTTTATATTTTCGAAACCCGATTAGACTCGTCGGGTTTGAAGTGACCCGGGTCAACTCGGTTCTCGAAACCCAGCCAGGTTTGGTCTTTTTCATGTTTTTTTACAAATAAGGCAAGTTAATTACATATACTTGCGACGTAATTTTATTTTTACATGTTATATTTGTTAGTAAATAGTTTTTAGGCTCAAGATATAAAATATTCATGATTTATATATATACTTATTTTTATAATATTGTAAATATTCTTTTGTTGTGGAAATTGACATGATACTCGAACCGGTAACTCGATTACCCGTTAACTCGACGATTTTATACTCTGAACAGATCTTTTCTGAAAGTTAATAACTTTGGGCTTTGAAGACATCCTATGAAGAAATGAATGTGGTATCAATGACAAAAACATACCTTACACGTGGTCAACCTTTGCCAACACGTAGCCATGCATAATATAATTCCAACCCGTGCTAAATCAGTTACCCTCACATGCACGGCTTCAATTCACATCCACTCTCTCCCATCGAATGTACATAATAAACGCCATCATTAATTCCGCCATGATTTCCTGCAGGTTATTAGTTTTCGATTATCTGGCAGCTACTATATGGCATTCACTTGCATGTGCATGTGTATTTATGAATTGGATTAGTTTTCGAGTATATCAAATATATGCCACTAGCTAGTTATTATTGACATATTTTTCAACCAATGTAAATTTCGGCATATCAAGCCACAATGATTTCAATACAAGCATTACTATTTTTAGTTATGAATCTGCTTGAACAATTTGTAGCTCCCCTCTAGCAAGTGATTAGTGAATTATTATATTTACTTTTGTATCTGTGTTTAATTGGATTTGTTAAATGGTAAATATTTAGATGGATCAAGGGTGGAATCCTGCAAGAGAGAAACAACTCCGAAAATGACGAGACACAACAATGTTTTGTTTGTAGTCAATTCGGAATTCCGAATTTTCACTCCACGAGCTGCGATCCTACGCATGATCAGCCTCCATGGGAGGCTCTAGCTGGCTCATCTTTAGTCCCAATTAAGTCCCGTGATCAGGCTCCAAAACAAAACGAAAAGCCCTCGTCGTCATCCGGGTCGGGACACATTTTTGGCGTTTTGGACCCACGTAGTAATAGTGTTCTGTGGTTGAGTCGAGTGTTTCTTCTAGCACGATTTGCTGCATTGGCAGTAGACCCGTTCTTCTTTTTCGCGCTTGCAGTGGATGACGATGGCAGTGCTCGTGGTGGTCCGTGTGTATATTCAGACAGTAGGGTGGTGAGGGTGGTGAGCATTGTACGCACTTGTGTTGATGCCATACACCTGTGCCACATATGGCTTCAGTTTCGTTTGGCTTATGTGTCTAAGGAATCTTTGGTTGTCGGTTGTGGGACCCTTGTGTGGGACCCATGGGACATCGCTTTTCACTACCTTAGATCACTAAAAGGGTTTTGGTTAGACACATTTGTCCTTTTACCAATCCCGCAGGTAACACAAATTCTGAGTATCTGGGAACTCATTGTCCAGGTGTTTAGTATATTCGATCAAAATGTTATTTGATTGGCAGGTGTTTTATTTATGGGTGTTACCAAGGTTGCTGAGAGAGGAAAAGATATCGTTAATAATGAAACTAGTACAAGTCATATTCATGATCCAATTCGTACCAAAAGTTTATCACAGCAGCCATTTAATTCGTCGTGCACGGCTGGTCACTGGTTACATCTTTGGCTCAGTCTGGTGGCGTGTTGGTCTCAGTTTTTTAGCTTACTTCCTCGGTTCCCATGTATGTTTATGTGTTATCATTTCTTGATTGGATACACAATACATTGCGACTTAAGGTAATATAGGTGAAAAACTGCAAAAGCATGTGGAGACATTACACTACAACAGATGACAAAATTTTACTCCGTAATGCTTAATGCAGCTGTGTTAAAGAACAACAAAAAATCAGATTTCTTAAACCTGACTCTTATAATGTGTTGATACAAACTTTGATTTCTTTGTTTTGACTCAGGCATCAGGAGGATATTGGTATGCACTTGCTATACAACGGGTTGTTCTATGCCTAACAAAACAATGTGAAGCTAACAAGAAATGTGGCAGCCTCTTTCTATCATGCTCAAGTAATAAGGCCAACAGTAACAGCTCAATGTGCTTCGATGATGACGGACCTTTCCGATATGGAATTTATGAAACTGCTATTCCGATACTTTCATATGATTCCATTGCCGCCAGAATCTTGTACAGCAATTATTGGGGACTAGTTTCTTTCAGGCAAGAAAACCTGTTGATTAAAGTTTTATCAATGAGATGAATGACTGCAAAAACAAATATGTGATTCCTTAGTGAGTTTGCAACCGCTTTTCGTTGGTAACTATTTGTCGATTTATTTGCAGCACCATGGGCAATATTCTTGAGCCAACTAGTGAAGTATTGGAGGTGATATTGTCGATTTTTATGGTGATGGTTGGACTACTGCTCTTCACCATGTTGGTTGGGAACATTCAGGTGCCTCTGTCATGATATGTAATATGTTTGATCTGATGTTGGTAAGGTAGCTAGCTCATTATGACTGAAACTTGCTAATTTATGGAACCAGGCTTTCTTGATTGCTCTCACGGGAAGGACTACAAAAATGCAGGTTATGTCCAGAGACATGGAATGGTGGATGAAACGCCGTCAATTGCCTTCTGATTTGATTAAAAGAGTTCGTCATTTTGAGAACCAAAGATGGTCCACAATGGGAGGTCAAGATGATATGGAGATGATTAAACATCTCCCTGAAGGAATTAGACGAGATATCAAGCGCTATCTTTGCTTGGACCTAGTAAAAAAGGTATTGCCCACTTTGAGCAATATACTCTTCAGCAACCGCTTTTGAGGTCAAAATTACTAATTTAAAAACTTTCAGGCGCCATTATTCAAGTTATTGGATGATGTTATTCTTGACAACATTTGTGACCGTGTTACGTATTTCGTCTACTCAAAGGGTGAAAAGGTGGTGTCACACTAACCCAACACCAAAATAAAAAGAAGCTAAAAACTATGTTTCACTTTTCAAAAGACTAACATATTTTAATGTATAATAATGCGACAGATTATAAGAGAAGGAGATCCTGTTCACAGAATGGTGTTTATAGTTCATGGCCAGGTAAAGCGAACCCAGTGGCTAAGCCGGGGGATGGTTGCAACAAGCACCTTGGAACCAGGGAGCTTCTTCGGGGACGAACTTCTCTCATGGTGCCTGAGGATTCCATTTATAGACCGGTACCCTTCTGCAACTGCAACATTCACTTGTCTTAAGGCAACAGAAGCGTTTGCACTAGATGCAAATCATCTAAGGTACATCACAGATCATTTCCGTTACACGTTTATTAATGAAAAGATGAAGAGAAGGGCAAGGTACTATTCATCTAACTGGAGAACATGGGCTGCTATTAATATACAACTAGCTTGGCGGCGTTATATTTCAAGGACTAGGGGCGGGTCAGCAATTTACAGGGCAGAGAACAACGACCGGCTACAACATTATGCTGCCATGTTTATGTCGTTTAGGCCACATGACCACCTTGAATAAGATAACTATAGCTGTACTCGATTGCAAGGTGGATAATCACAATACACAGCTTTTTTTTCGTGTATTCTGAAAGAACTCTTGTAATGTGTGTGATGATAAAAGAAGTACGCATGTTCTACAATAGTTTTCATATATACAAATCTGTATCTTGATTAGCACCGTCATCTTTCAGTAGTGAACAACTGTATGAATTGCTGTTGTATCCTTATAACAGAGGAATCATAACAGTATTTACATCTTATTTTATGGCAATGAAAAAACTGATAAAGTGACATAAGGGCATACCATTTATGCAGAGATACAACCCTTTGAAACCAAATAAAAAAAAAATCCTATTTTCCTGAAGTCAATCTTGAAGATCAATCAGTTGGACCAAAAACTATTCCAGGAGGAAAGATACCACCTTTCGGAAGATCTTAGCGCTGATTTAAAAGGATCACACTGCACCAGAATGATCAGTGTTGTCAAATACCCAATTTCAGGTCCCATTACCCTCGTGCTGATTTCAGTATCCGGCTTTGCATCTGAGACGCAAGATTAGCGTCAGTAAACCCTTGACCAACCAACCACATCTTAAAACTCGCACTATCCGCTTGTTCCTCGGTTGGACTCCCCTTCTTAGACCCTCCAAAATAAAAACTGAAGGGAATGTCAGCAAAAGCCACCTCCCAAAACCTCCCCAGCTGCTCAAGTGATGACCCAATTGCTATGAATCCAAAGAGGGCCAGAAGATTCTTGGTGGCAATCTTTACTCCAAAATGTGCAGGTTTAATCGTTGACCAAAATGCAGCTCGTTCCTCTGCTTGTTTAGGATCCTCATTGACACCTTGAAGTCCACTGAGTTTGTCTGCAAGGATTGAGAGTGTTCTCTGGACAACAGAGGCATCTGGGGATGAAAATGTCACCCCCCAAAGTCCTACCTTTTTCTGGTGCTCTATAGTTAATCGGTTAATCCTTTTGGAGGAGCAGAACTGGGAATCTAAGAAGAACAAGAAGGCAAATTTGAGGGGATGTTTGGGTTTCTTATAAAAACTAACTGCTTATTGAAGTTGTTAAAAACAATTAAGCAGTTTAGGGTGTTTGGGTGTAAAAAGCTATGAAAAGTAGTTTTGAATAAGCAGATTGGTGTTTGCTTATTTCAATGCCTATAAAGTGGATAAGAATAATTAAAGTAATCCCAAACACCCCAGAAACAGCTCATGTGTTTTAATACAGCCTATAAGTAGCTTTGAAGGTGCATGGGAATAATTATCCAAGATGCTTATCTAATTATGATACGAACCGAATCGATAAAAGAGATTAAAAGAACGAATAACGCTAAATAAAGATAGGTGATCAACTTTCGAGAGGCCGATCTCTCTCCCAATAATGATATCAAATCACTAAACCATTCATAATATTTCACATAATAAGAATACAACCCTAATGCCCTATTTATAATAAAAGTTCCCTAGACTTAACTTGTTGACTAAGAAAATATAATAAAGGAAACTAAATATACTAATTAATTAATAATATAATTATGATAAATTATATTAATGCAGATCTTATCAAATTACTTGCGATTAGAATAAGTTGTTTTAATTAGACAGTTTGAAGTTGCTTATTCCAAGATATTAAATTCACCATACCTGAGGTGGAGTTCTATACAGTCTGAACCTTCTGAACTCCGCAAGCTTATCAGCATTAGTCGTCCACAAAATTGCAGACTCAAGACTACATCATTTTATACTATTCAAGGCTCAAGGAAGCTGCAATCTGATTCGGCACACCACTCACCCCAAACTGCCTAGAACTAAACATCAACCCAAGTTCAGCAGGAACTGAATCAAACGCACAAGCTAAAACAACCAAACTACCATTCTCAACCGCTTTATCATGATAAACTGCTTCCGTTCTCTTTATAAAAGTCTGGTTCACCACAAATATCCAAATAACCACAACCAACTTCAGCACATGCTGCAACAAAAGGATGGCCATAGAGGAAAACAGGTCCGACACAGTTGAGTACTATCTTAGCTTGGGAAGCCATGCTGCGAAGTGAGGCTGGATCTGACATGTCTGCAGTGAGGATGGGTGCGGTGGGGTGTTATGTGGAAGCCCATTTTAAGGTTTCAGCGATTCTAGATGGGTTCCGACCTGCTAAACTAAGGATTTTAGTGGCGAGTTTGGTGTGTTGAGGAACTTGAGGGTTTCTCTCATTATATATTTTCCAGCAAGGTTGTAAAAATCGCCCGGCGGTATCTCGGCGGTCGACAACCGCCAAGCGATAAATCGGTCTTGGCGGCGATTTATCGGTTTCTTGGCGGAGACCCTAAATTTACATATTTTTATTATTATTAATATTTTTAATATTTATTTGATAAAAGTTTAGCATAATTTACATATTTTTTATTAATTTTATTTATTTTAGTTACAGATATTATACATATGTTGGAGTAGTATGTTTGATTTTGGTTATGTTTTAGTCATTTTTATTGAAGCCCACCATGATACTTATTAGGCCTAAGTCACTTATTGGGCAAAAAAATCATATAAGTTATTAGGGCTAGATAAACTTGATAAGCAACCTCTTTCTTCACCCTCTTTCTTCTCCATTTCTCCACTGGATTCACCCATCGGAACATACCGGAAATTTTAACCACCAAAAATCAGCCGATCTGTTGACCGAAGTTGACCTAGGCGGCCGATTTGACCCGCCTAGGCGGGATGTTGACCGATTTTGACCAAAACGCCAAATTTGGCCGATTTGCTGCAAATCTCCACCGCCAAGCGATATATCACCGATATATCGCCCGCCATGACCGATTTTTACAACACTGTTTTCCAGTGAAACCAGATGCTCCCAAGATGATAATGTCGTAAGTAGGCGGATCGACTTGTGCCATATTAGTTTAAATCCAACGTTCTTTTCTTTAAGGAAATAACATTCTTTTAGCTAAAAGGAAACAATGAACTACAACAAAGAAATCCACAACTCTCATTATCAACTTAAAGATGAAAGATCCCACAAACAGGTTTTCAATTATTAAGTTGACAGCATCTGCACAATTTTTAAATTTTCAATATGTTCTTTAATTATTAAGTGACAGCATGTTATAATTTTTTATTCTTTTTTTTTCTATCGTTTGGAAGCTGCAGGATATTATTAGAACTAAATAAGACCTTCCATATGCAGCTCCAAGCAGAAGATCAAACAAGAAAACACCAGAGGACTATCCCAGAAACACATGGGGAGGACACACTAAAAGAAATTCCATTTTCCTGAAGTCGATCTTGAAGATCAGTTGGGCCAAAAACGATCCCAGGAGGATAGACACCACCTTTCGGAAGATCCTGGCGCTGCTTCAAGAGGATTAGAGCACACTGCACAAGAATGATCGGTGTTGTCAAGTACCCAATTTCAGGTCCCATTACTCTTGTTATAACTTCAGTATCAGGCTTTGCATTTCTCTGAGAAGCAACATTAGCGTCACTAAAGCCCTGACCAACAAACCACATCTTAAACCTCGCACTCTCCACTTGCTCCTCGGTTGGACCCTCTTTCTTGAACCCCCCAAAACTGAACACCGAAGGAAATTTCAACAAAAGCCACCTCCCAAAAGAGAAGCTGCCCAGCAGAAGGGTGTTGTGTGTGTGCCTATTGCAATGTAACCAATGACACCCAATTCTTGGTGGCTATCTTTACTCAAATATGCGGCAGGGTTTTATTGTCGACCAAAAGGCAGCTCGTTTCTCTGCCTGTTTAGGGTCCTCATTGACACCTTGAAGACCGCTGGGGTTTTCTGTAAGGGCTGCCAGTGTTCTCCGGACAACAATGGCATCCGCTGATGGAAGCTTCACGGCCCAAAGCCCAATTTTTTTTTGGTGTTCTATGGTTGATCCTTTTGCAGGACCAGGACCAGGAATCTGACAAAAGCAAAGCCAAATGTACGTGAGGATGTATTTATGATTGCTTATGAGCGTTGGGGATTTTTTTTCCCTAAAGTGTTTGGTGTTTGCAATTGCTCATTGATGTGCTTATAAAGATTTTTTGACGAGATAAGCAGTTTGGGTAAAACAGCTTATTGTCTACAATTTGGATTAAATACGCAGGGGAGGAACCACATGGTTGGTTGTGGGGGGCAGTGCCCTTAAGCCTTAATAACTGCTGTGCAGAGGGTGATTTAGTACGAAATTTAAGTACAAAATATTATGAACAGGTTGAATTTACATGAGTGCCCTCATAGTTTGATCACGTGTGCCCTCAACCTTGAAAGTTATCTTGTACTTTTTCCTTCAGTCAACTTCTTAAATGTCTAAACCAGACTTATGTACCATTATCTTTTTTTGCTAATTTTTGCACTATATCCATGGTCCTTTTGCTGCAACTTTTTAGCATTTTTGTCTCGTACTTTTTCCTATGTATCATTATTATAAGTTTTTTTTTTTTTTTTTGCACATTATAAGCTTAATTTTGCTGCAATTTATGTGTTAGGTTAGTTTTTTTTTTCTACGAGGATTATCTTTTTTTTTGCTGCATTTTGGTAGCGATTGAAAAAATATCTGGTGCTGCTTTGTGAAGGTAATAATGTTTTTGCCCCCGATAATTGAAATGCCTGGCTCCACCATTGAGTTACAAATAACTAGATTGGTAATCACATTGTTAAGCAGATAAGCAGTCAGTTTATATGGGACTATTGAGCAATCCCAAACTTGGACTGTTTGGAAAGAAGAGGCTATATGCTTGTTTCACCAAAAAGCTTTCAATAAACACAAGTACTAATCTGATTGTCTGTCTTAACGTATCAACAGATAGGCAGTTTGAAAAAATTGCTCCTAATCACAAGTAACCTCAAAGCTACAACACAATCATACATAATACACAAAACAACACACAAATAAACACCTGTAAATCCACCATACCTGAGGTCGAGCACGCCTAGGCCTAGACCGTCTCAACTCCGCCAACTTATCCATATTTTCAGCCCACACCCAAAACCGCACTCTCAAACGTGCCAAAGTTCCCCACAATCCTCTTCTCCGACTCCAGGCTCAAATACGCCTCGACCCTATTCGGCACACCCATCTCCCCCCACTGCCTAACATTAAACATAAACCCCAATTCAGCAGGAACAGAATCAAACCCACAAGCCGAAACAACCAAACTCCCATTCGCAGCCGCTTTGTCATTATAAACAGCCTCCATCCTCTCCATAAACTCAGGCTCACCACAAATATCCAAATAATCACACCCACTTTACACACACGCCTTGACAACCTTTCGCCGTTAAAGGCGAAAAGGGCCCCACACAGTTTAGGACAACTTTTTGCTTGGGAAGCATTTGAGTAAGGGAGAGTGGGTTGAAATGTCGCGCAGTGATTGATGGGGGATGTTGTTAAGGGTATGATGGGTCTGGGCCAGTTACGGTTTGTGTTAGTTTATGATGGGCTTCTGCCGCTAAGGCGAAAGTTTTGAGAGGTGTGTCGTTGTTTTGAGGAAACTTGAGGGTTTTCTCGTAGACATATTTGCTGTGAAAACCTGTGCTCGAAGATTACTATGTAGTAGTTGTTGCCGTTGTCTGGGAACATGTTTTTTTTTCTTTTATTTTTTTCTTTTTTTTTTGGATTGGATTGAATTGAAGGAGGTGAAATGGTGTGGAAAGAGGGTGGCTGTCGGTCTATATTTAACAGCTCTAAACTTAGTGAGTGGGGGTCTTCGGTATAGTGGGTGTGTTTCGCCTAATGGACTTGGGCTGCGATTAGGCCTGGAGTCGGGGCTTATAATACGTCGAAAGTTGAAGCTTATATTTTATAAGTTGATTTGGCGAATTTAGTTAGAGATAAAGCTTATTAATGTTAAAATCGCATAAAAACTAATAAATAACACTTCGTATATATTTTCAGCTTTTACATGACAATACGTTATATTTTGAAAATATATTTAAGGAATTTGACTAACTATAAGTCTTCTTTATAGGCTTGGGCTTATATTTCATAAGCTCTAATTTTTCGGCTTATTTTGAGACTTGTGAGCTTATATATATTTATTATGATATGATAAACTTATATAAGCTCATACGTCTCAAAATAATGCCAGAAAAGTTGGGCTTATAAAATATTAAGCCGCGTCAAAATTTGATTTGGCTTATATTTAATAAGCCTTAATTTTCTGGCTTATTTTGAGACTCGGGGGTTTATATAAGTTTATTGTATAATAAACTTATATAAGCCCCCGAGTCTCAAAATAAGCCAAAAAAAATGATGCTTATGTTTCATAAGCCGAAACAAACACCCCTTTATAAGCATTTTCATAAGCCCACGTGACAAACGAGACTTATTTTATAAGCCGACTTATTTTAAAAGCCCAAGCCCCCATAAGCCCTGTGTCAAACATACCCAATTGTGTTTTAATTAGCTTCTTGACCGGGAGAGGGAGGCATTTCTGTATCTCCAGATTAAAAGTGAATAAATGTATTGGGTCTACACTCATTTCAATTAAGAGGTAATAATAAAAAGGGTAAATTACATTGTTCGTCTCTAAACCCTACTCCGTTTGTTCGTTTAGTTTTCCGTTTAGGAAATCGACAGATTTGGTCACGGTATTCGTTATTTTGGTGCGCTCTTGGTCCCAAGCAGCAACTGTCGTTGTTTTCTCCGTTATCTTTTTTTCCGATGGGTATTGTTGTATTTTGTCTCAAATGTTACTTACACCGTTGGTCCCTCACCACTGAAATGTTACTTACATCGTTGGTCCATCACCAAGCAAATACATTTTTTACTTTTTTCTTACACTTGTTCACCTTACAACCCATCACCATTTAATTTTTTTTATTATTCCAATTCCCCTACACCTTTGATCTCTATTATTTCACACGATTATTCCCGGCCAACTCCACATCCAATTCTCTCATATGGTAATGACTTGAAACCCTTTTGCTTAAAGTTTAATTTTTTACAAATGTAGTGTTCTTTGCATGTTTTATTGTCGAATTATAAAGTCAATATTTGATTTTGGTTTTCAGAGAATGCACCCAATATGTTTTCGATTTGAATACATCATTGTGGAATATTTCACAAGTATCCAGGCAGACGATATGTCGATGGTAATGTCTACATATTTGATATGGTGGATATTGAGAGCTTTACTGTGATTGCACTTAATAGGATGATTCTACAGTTAAGTTATACATGTGACTTTGAGCCTTTGTTTTATAACTATCTAAGACCATTGAGTAGTTTGGAGGAAGGGTTGTGCCCATTGGCATGTGAGAAGGATGTCCGTTGTTTGGCTACCCTTGTTAGAAGTTTTAAGTTGCCTGAGGTGTATATAGAACATGGATTTACGGTTGTAAACTTTTACCAAAGGCCACCACCGTATGTTAGGGCAACAATAGAAGATATTATTCAGCCTAGTACTAGTGCAACAATTGAATATAGATTAGATAAAATATTGTTGTTGACATGGCATGATTCTAGTACACCTACTAAGGATTCTGTTTGTGACTTTATTACACCTAGGTCTATGCCTCAACATGATTCTAGTACACCTCCTAAGGATTTTGTTTGTGACTCCGTTACACCAAGGTGTATGCCTCATGATATGTTAACCCCACCTAGTGATGAGTCTGTCACCACATATACATAGCTGAGTAGTGTACAAGGGCTTGACACACAAGACCATGTTCTTCTAATAATACAGTTACAGTTTACTATCATAAACCTGAGTTTTATCTTAGTGGAACCAACTGCTAATCAAGTGATAGTTGATGTGATTAGGCAATTATCATTTGAGGAAACAAAATTGGATGGAGAGGCAGACTTTAGTGATGTTGCAAGTAGTGGTATAGAAAGTTCTGCTTTAAGTCATGGTGAGTCTTTTGGAGTTGATGACTTGGACTTAAACGTAAACTTAACTCTTGACCTAAATGTTCTCCAAACTGAAACACAAGAAGAGGTTCACGTGTCTGAGGTTTTCGTGTCTTAGGTTCCCAATGACCATGTGGTTAATGAATCATACATACATGTTGATGTAGAACCAATAGTTGATGTTGGTAGAACTGAGGAAAACATTGTAGAACAGGTTTGAGTTGATGAAATTATAGAGGGTAGTGCTGAGGAAGATGTCGTACATTTTAGCGGTGGGGAAGATGTTGAACATGGTAATGTCTGGTGTTGGTGCAACATTGACTTGGATCTCCTTTATGTTTTAACGATGACAAATAAACGTTCGCAAAACGTAAAATCACAAACGGTATCCTAAATCCGCAAAACCGGATTTCACTGTCTGACGCGTGCCCAGCGCGCCACAGGCGAAGTCTGTTTTGCGAATTTTAACAATTGTCGGCTTTCCTTTTACCTGACACATGTGGAAACTTCAATAAAGGTATGCACATGATATTTGAGCATTTGGAAACACTCCAAATGAGGTTTAGACTTAGAGATGAGCAAAAACGAATCCTCCCGTTTCTCTATAAAACGCCAACTCAAACCTTTTATCAAATGCCTTTAGCCAAGGCCGAGACTTCTTTCTAAACCTAGTACAATCATGTTTTCAACATACTAACAAGCAAAAACATTCATTTGACCTTAATCCGAATTTACGTTGTTCCTAATCACGTAACGGGTTTTACCCCTTTATTGGTCAACCTAAGTCAAAGGTCACTTTACGTAATGCAAAGCACTTATCTTGTTTGCATCAAGATGATCAATGATCAAATCTATTGTTGATTATCATGGATTAAAGTCTAAATGACTAATTAAGTTTATGGTATTTGGAAGTTAGTTATACTTTGACTTTTCTCACTTCCTTACCCATACAAATGTTTTACAAACTCACATGTATTTCTCACATTTACAAGTCCACACTTCTTCTATACAATCCTACAACCCATTTCTCTTAATCACTTGTTTACCCTTCTTACCCATCAAGTGATTTCATCTCTTCCACACACGCTCTAAACATCTTTTTCCCAAACAATCCCATAATCACACTTGCCCAATCTTTCCTTCCTTAACGGCAATGTAATTATTAACTCAAATCAATAATTTGATTTCATTCTCCATCCTTATCTTCATCTTCAAACCTTCATACACATAAACATTCACCAAATAATCCTTAAAATGCCAACTCACATTCCCTTACACAATGTACTATCTTTGTACTTGTTGTACCTTATGTTCCCTGCATTCCAAACAATATATCCTACATATTTTCAAAACATTATCCATCACATATTCACTATTCACCTTCTTCTCTAATAAATTCAAATTTCATACACACACACACACACACTTCTTCATCTTCACCCTTGATCAAGACATGTCATCAATCTGAGTTCCCATACTCTTTTCTCAACCCTTAGATTTCTTATCAACAAACACAACAAAAACACTTTCTCTTCTACCCTTGATCAAGCCATCTCATCAATCCAAACTTCCTTATTCTCTTCTCAACCATTGGATTGAATACTCATCTCAAACAAACACAGCTTCTCTCACAATCATTCTCTTCTTACTCACATAACAAACACAACCTTCATATCTCCCTTGATCTTGCCATATCAAATATCATACTTACCTCTCTTCTTTACATCCCTACCCTTCATTTCAAACAAGATCAAGAGGCTCCCTTCTATCACATCATGTCACATCATGACAACTTATACACAACTCATTTTTTCTTATCCAACATGTGGCTAAATAAATTTAAAATTCAAATTTCAAATCTTTCACCCCTTTTTCTCCAAGCAAAGAATATTTCAAGAATATTCTCTTGCACCCTAACTTGCTATTTCAAATATTTAATTGGATCCCAACTAAGCTGGTTAGACTTTAAGGAATACCTAAAATACCCCTTTCCGATAATCCTTTTCTCTCTTTACATTATTGGATAAGCAAAACGCTTTTAATACTTCACAAACGTTTTATCAAATGGCTAGTTGAGTTGGTTGACCTTGACTGTAAAAATGATTGAAATGTCATAGCGTGAAGTACAATTAGGGGTTTAACATGTGCGGGTATTCAAGAAGCCAAAGTCCTGAAGAAATGCATACTTGGGATTCTGGCGCGCTAGCCACGCGCTGACGCGTGGGCAGCGGGCCAGGTGCGAATTGTTTTTCAACAATTTGGAACTTTGACCTATAAATAGCCACCCTTGGCCTTTGTATTCTTCACTTCTTACAAACATTCTTTCCTCTCTTTTCTCTTCTCTAATCCTTTAAGTCTAACACCTTTGTGTTCTCAAATCTTCTCTTATATCATATATTGAAGAACACACATCTCCGCAAGAGAGCCACACAAGTACTTAATCCATACTTGTGTGTTTGTCAAGGGTGTTCTTTCTCACACCCTTTCTATTAGAACCGAGTCTTTAGGTTATTTTAGGACTTGACTCACCATCTATCTTTTCATTCAATCGAGTTGTAAGGGAAGTCTTGTATATGTGTGATCAAGCCTAGATCATTGAGGATCTAGTTGGGGTTTTGGAAAGATTCCAAGGGGAAGGCTTTTAGAGTTATAGGTTAAGTCAAATCACGGGTTCTTAGGGGTGGATTCCGAGGGTGGAATACCGTAGGTAGTAACTCTTCTGTGTGAGCACCGGTCTTTGTTGAAATCCAGTAGAGTTAAGTTGTAATACGATTTATAATCCACCATAAGGATTATACTAGGAATAGTATCGGTGTCGTGGATTCGCAACTGGACGTATGAAAGGACAAAAACCCCTTCCCAAACTAGTATATATCGTGGTGTATCTTCTTCTCTCTATCTACTTATTGTTCTCATTGCAAAGTAGATTAGTGCACCACTCGGCTCTTTCGAGATTTGAAGTTTTATAAACTTCAAAGAAGTCAAGAAAACTGTATTCACCCCCCCCCCCCCGCACCCCCTCTACGGTTCTACAGTTGGTATCAAAGCAGCTTACTAAAATTTTCAAGCGTTAAAACCTTCCCAAGAAGTCGTTTTAAGTTGAAAGCTTCTTTTTAAAAAATTTAAAATCCTAACTCTGATTGTTTGAAAAAGTTAAGTAAAGATCCATGGCTCAAGAGAACTACGTTGAGGGGTTTTCTATGCAAAGACCACCTTGCTGGAACCTAATGGGTTTTGCTTTTGGAAAGCCCGCTTTGAGACTTTCGTAAAGTCCAAAGATATCGACTTATGGCAAGTCATTCAAAATGGCGATTACTACTATGAAGTTGAAGACTCAAAAACAAAGTTAATTAAGGAGACGCTGTATGAACTTCTTGAAGATGATCAAAAGAAGAAACTTGGCAAGAACAACGAAGCCAAGATGACTCTTTACAATGCCCTACCGTGTAAAGAGTATGAGCGAGTCTTCATGTGTAAAACCGCCAAGGAGGTTTGGCATACACTAATAATCACTCACCAAGGCAATTCTCAAGTCAAGAATTGCAAGATTGATCTTCTCACTCAAGAATATGAGAAGTTCTCAATCTCTAATGAAGAAACTATTGATAGCGGCTTCACTCGATTCAACGCTATTGTGACTAGTCTAAAATCTTTAGATCCGGACTACTCAAGCAAGAATCACGTGATAAAGTTTCTTCGTGCTCTTCCATTGAAATGGAGAGCCAAAGTGTCGGCCATTAAAGAAGCCAAAGACTTGGCTACTCTTCCTCTTGACAAGCTAGTCGGGAACCTTAAATTCTATGAAATGATCTTGGAAAATGATGGCGTAGTTTCCAAGACCACTACAAAATATATGGTCAAATCGGTAGCTCTTAAAGCTAAAGTCACTAGAAAACAAATTATTGACGATAGTGATAGTCAAGATGGAAGTGATGAAGACGAAGAAATCAACTTAATGGCTAAAAACTTTAGAAGTCTATCTCGAAAAGGTGTCAAGGTACATGACAAGTTTGACATATGCAAAGTAAAGACTATAGGTGGTGAGAGCTCAAGACGTGAACGCGGGTGCTATAATTGCGGTAACAAGAATCACCTCATTGATAAATATCCAAAGCCTAACAACAAGGCATTTATCAGAGTAACTTGGAGTGACAATGAAGATGGCGATGAACCCCGAAATGATGCAACATATCTCATAGAAATTAATTCTCAAGAGGTACGGCATGAACATGATTCTCTAAAGGATCATCGTATTACGGATAATGGTTGCACATATCACAATAATGTATATATAAGGCAACTCTATTCATATCCCTTGAATCAAGATAGGCATATCATACCTAAAAGTGTGGTCTTCGATCTAGGTAACATCCTTCCTACTTCTAAACATGAATTTTGTCTTGCATCTATGGTAGATAACTCAACCCTTTGGCATAGAAGACTAGGACATGCTAATATGCGATTAATTCAAAACATAGCTTCGAAAGAACTAGTAAGAAAACTACCAAAAGAAAATTTTGATAATCATTTTTGTGATGCATGTAAAATAGGTAAACAATTCCATGCAAGTCATAAGCTTATACACATGATTTCAACCACTCGAGTCTTAGAACTTTTACATATGGATTTGTTTGGTCCCTCGTCTATTCAAAGCTATGGGGGTAATTTTTATACTTTGATAATAGTATACTATTACTTAATATATACATGGACATTATTTCTAAAAGCAAAAAATGAAGCTTTTGATAAATTTAAAGCATTAGGTAAAAATCTATAAAAGCTACTTAGCCATTCGATTATCTCAATCCGAACGGATCATGGTAGAGAATTTGATAATAAAGTCTAATTTGGAGTCTTTTGTGACAAACATGGAACTTCTCACAACTTCTCGGCACCTCGCACTCCTCAATCTAATGGGGTTGTTGAAAGGAAGAACCGGACTTTGCAAGAAATGAGTCTAGTATGTGCTTAATTACACATACCTTTTACCTATAAAAACGAGCCTAAATGACCAAAAACGGACATAAAATGCCAAATATATGTGTGTTTTGCTTTGTATACTATGCAGGTAACGAATATTCTCTAAAGGACAAAAACGAAGCCAAAACCGACAAAACTGAGCACGAGAATGGAAAGAGCGTGAAAAGTCAAAGTCAAAGTCAAAATCAAAGTCAAAAAGTCAAAATCAAAGTCGAAGCTAAAGACGTGTGCATCTTAAATGGACCAACCCGCACCCTATTTAATGGGTCGGGTCAGCCCATTAAGCCTTTATCTATATACTTTAAAAGTTAAAAATGGTCCAAGTCCAATCCAACATAAACCGGCCCAACTTAAGCCCAAACCAAAAGTCCATTAACCCTTAACCATAACACCCTTTACCCCTTTTCACCGTTAGTCCTTAAGGACTAACACTGATAGTCCTTATACCTTTACACCGTTAGTCCCTGGTTATAACAAAGTTAGTCCCTAAACTTTTCACCCCTAGTCCTAAACCTAACCCTGTTACCCTTTTCCCTTAACCCTCGTTACCCCCAAAACATATAAACATTTTGCCCGCTGATTCGTCTGGTAGGATACATATAAAATAACACAAATGCAAATCTCAACCAAATGCCCTTAACCAAGGCAAAAGGTCAAAATCTACACAAAGAGAGAAATATTCTATTCTTTTCTTAAAGGGAAAAAAAACAGAACACAAAAACAACAAAAAAAAAAAAAACAAAAAAAACAAAAAACCAGCCAAAACAGAGCTACGAAGAATGGAAATAACGATAACACAATGAAAAGTAAATGTAAGAGCGTTTGGAAAAAGTCAAAGTCAAAGTCAAATTCAAAGTCAAAAAGTCAAAGTCAACAAGTCGAAGCTATCATAAAAGACTTGTTAGGTGAATCTTAATGGACCACAACCCGCAACCTATTTTATGGGTCGGGGTATGCCAATTTTAAGCTGTATCTATTTACTTTATAAGTTAAATGGGTTCCTATTACAATCCAACAGATACAGGACCAACGAAGCCCAAACCTAAAGTCTAGGGTTGGTTTAGGAGTATTTATTATTTTATTTTTTGTTTTTTTTATTTTGTTTTTTAATTGTAGTTTTTTAACCCTTAAACCAAATAAAAATAAACACCCTGTACCATTTTAACGTTAGTTCTTAAGGTCTAATACTACGGTTATGTTGTCTTTTTTTTATTCCCTTGAAACCGGTTAGTGGATTAGGTGCCCTGCGTTTTTTTAATAACAAAGTTTGTCCATATTCTTTTCACCCCTTTCTTACTATTAACCCTGTGTTACCTTTTACTTTACCCTTTCGTCTACCCCAATTACATTATTTATAATCAATTTTAGTCCAACAACCGCCACCCGCCGCATAATATTTGGCAGTTTTTGTCTGTTTTTGGTCATTTAAGCTCGTTTTTGGAGGTAAAAGATATGTGTAATTAAGCACTTATCACCCGCCAAATCCTACTATTCATCCATCCCTCCTAAATCCCCTGCACCACGACAAACCCCCCTCAACCCCACTTACCCCGCCCCCAGAAGATGACAGACACGTTGGCAATCCTAGGCCAATTGATTGGCTGAAGGGACATGGGACGATATCAATGGTTGTGATTGCTAGACTTGGTGACCAAGATTATTTGATGGCTGAGATTGAAGACTTCGACCCTCTCACACAACAAACACAAGATCAAGAAGCCCCTCTTCATTTGTTTTATATAAATAAGGCTAGAAATCAAGCTGTAGTTATCAAATCTAGTTTAGGAGTAGTGTAGAATAGCTTATTTGTCTTTCAAATTTTGTAATTTCTCTTTTAAAGTATTGTAATCTCTTTTAAGTTTAATAAAATTCAAATTTACTTTTTAAAGTTCTGTCTTAAATTCCCTCTACTTTTATGAATTATGAAGTCATTCAAATAAGCTCAAACAAGCTTAAGTTATATTTCAGTCACTATTAAGTTCAATTAAACCTTTAGAATCTTGTTTGAGTTTTCTGTTGCATCATTCTATAAGTATCATGGTTTGGAACTTTTTAGATGATAAGCCAAAAAGGGATGGGCTTATGGTTTCTTACTAGCTTGTTTACAACAGGCTAGAGCTTGTAGATAAGCTCTTAAGAGCCTTATTGTTCTTGTTTTGTGCAAAGGACTTGGTAAGTTCACTTTTCCATTTTTGGCTTATTTCTGTTCCAGCTTATTTAGTTGCTTATTCTCTGCTTTTTAATGCTTAATATTGCTATTTCTGTTTTTATAAATGCTTTTCATGTTTATGTTACAACTTATTAGTCATTAGATTAAGATTTGAGTTTAAACTGTCATTTAGAGCTTAAATTTGCATATTAGTTTAGCTTATACCTAAGTGCTTATTTCCTTAAAGTTTTTGTTTAAATGTCCTTAATATACATTGTGCTCAATCTGTTTTCAAGTTTTAATGATTTTTGAAATTTGTTTTAAGGTTAGAAGTGCTTTTTGGATTTTAAATTGGTGTTTGGCACAAGCAGTTTTAACTTAGTTAAAACTGCTTGTGTAGCTTTTGGGTATCAAGTCAGATTTAATAAGCTCAATTTAAGTCTTTTTTTATAGTTTTCAGAAGCTTAGGTAAGATTTAGTTAAGTTTTTAGTTTGTTTATGTTAAATTCAAGTATGCAAGTCTAAATGCTTACCAAACTGCTTATTTGAGTAAGTTTTCTTAAAGTATGGTTTTAGTGCTCAATTTTGGTTATAATAGAATCACTTGAAGTCTGTCTTGAGTTGTTTTATAATGGTTTACTCTTTTGAGCATTTTAACAATAAATCAAACAAGTAATTTAAAGTTTTTAGTTTAATCTTTTAGGTTTAAGTTTGCATAGGTTAATGTTTTAGTTTAATGTAGGATTAATCTTTGATTAAATCAGCTTATTTTGATTAGAACTTAATATGTCCTAAGTTTTAATGTGTCAAAAGATGTCTAGAATCTGATAAGTTAGTAGCAAGTAGCATTTAGCTCACAATGTCAAATGTCACTCATGCATTTTGTTTTAGTTTAAGCTTAAGTAGTTGTTTAATTAGCCTAAAAACTAAAACTATCATTTTCAAAGTGCTTATTTCTAGCTTATTCTTAGGTTTTGTAAAAAGCTCATTTTTTAAAGTTTGTTAGTTTTGCTTATATTTTAGCTTTATAAAAAGAAAACAAAAAAAATGTTTTATAAAAAGAGAGGTCACAGGGGTTGAACCTGTGACCTCCCCCTTATACTACTAACCAACACCTTAACAACACACTCCACTGCCAACTCGCCCTTGGGTATTTTTCGTTATAACTTCACCCCAACTTTTTTTTATACCCTTTTTACCCCTTTAAGCTTTCAGCCATTTTCTGCTTATTTCTAGCTTATTCAAATAAGCTGTTGGGCTAATTTTATTTTTTATAGGATTATAATTGTGCAAAGTACTTTTCCTGAATTTTTCAGAATTTTCCAAATTAGTTTAGTATTTTTAATTAATTTTTTTGAGTAAATCGGTTTTTAATTCATAATAAAAATATATAAAAGTCCAAAAAATATAATTCTTTTTTTTAATTTTCTTTTATCATTTAGGACATTTAAAAATTAAATTTGCATCTGTAGGGTTAAAATTTGGAGATTTAGGTTTTTAAAGCTCGGGTTTTGATCCCGTTATCGTTTTTAGTGTTTTAACTTTAATTGCTTTCGTTTTTAGCTTGCTTTTATTTGTTCTTGCATGTTATTTGTAGAATTAGAATCCAAATTAAAATTTGATTATTCAAACATGCGATCACGGATTTAAACTCGATTCTCAATTCACGCCTCGTCGGGAAACGAACCGGGAAGGTTTTTTGGATTTAACTTTGGTCAAAAGTAATATCTTTTAAAAACCTTACGGAATACTTACTCTCTCTTCTTAATTGATATTTTGGTTATACTCCCTCCGTCCCTAAATAAGTGTCCACTATTGACTTTCAAAGTCATTCATCTTCAACTTTGACCTTAAATTATTTTGATTGTGTTATATAATACTTGATGCAAAATATATGAATGGATTGAGTTTTCAATGTATTTTCATGGATATGATTTTCATCAAGTATTATATAACACAAACAAAGTAATTTAAGGTCAAAGTTGAAGAAGAATGACTTCGAAAGTCAATAGTGGACACTTATTTAGGGACGGAGGGAGTATATAAATATATATTATAATATAATAATATATATAATATATATATATATATATATATATATATATATATATATATATATATATATATATATATATATATGTATTAAGCAATTATTACTATATATATGTATAGTTAAGAACAAATCAATTTTTGGCGCCGCTGCCGGGGAGGTGTGTGCGATTATCAAGTTTACGTTTGAAGATTAGTGTTTGAAGACCTTTCCCCGTGAAGTTATTGCTTTCATTTGTGAATATTTCTCTATAAACAAGTAATCAAAAATTCTAAAAATTAAAAAAACAACAAAATCAACGTTTTGTGTCACTTTTGAATTCGGCACGACCTATAGTGATTACAATACTATAAGAGAGGTATAGGGAGGTTAGATCCGACGAAACTTCTACCCGAAAGAGAAGGTTTTAAAACGCTTCTGCGCTACCCACTCCCTCCTCTTCTTTGAGCGTTCTCAAGAGAGCTACCAGCGCACCTATTGACATCGATCCTAAAAATATTTTTCTTTTATATTTAACTTTCCATAAAAATCGTTAGACAAATAATCTTCTTATCCTCCTATTTTTTAATCTAATGTCGTCATACAACCGAACGAGGTTGTTACAAGTGTGTAGGGTCCGTATTGTTGTCTATATTGTCGACAATGTACTTGTGAGCGGTGTAGAAGAAATTATACGGATAAAGTTTGTGCTTTATGCTGTTATGAAGTTAAAAAATCATTCGTTAATAATTCAAATCCAAATTCTTTCATTGATTCTCCAAATATTTTCAACCCACCTCCACAACCCCAGACGTATTCTTGTGAGTTTTGTGGAAACAATGCTCTTTATGGTTACGATTGTCCACCTCAAGTTTCGTTTATCTATAATCCAGAACCGTGTTACAATCAAGACTTTGATAATGATTTCCCACAAAGTTTTCAAAGTTACCCACAACAATATCTTTGTTGTGAAAACTGTGGGGGTCCTCATGAGACTTTTCAGTGTCAACCGTTGAACCAAAATTTCTATGAACCTATTCTTTGCTATAATTCTAATTCTTCCGGTTTTGACCAATATCAACCCCCGCAGTATACCGTCCTTCATCAACCTCCTCAAGAAACGAGTGTTCAAGCTAGAGAAAACCTAACGAAATCTATACAAACCTTTTTAAAGAAGTTTAATCGTATATCTTTTAGAGAAACGGCAAAGGCTTTATTGCTAGCTTGGAGAAATTTTTTGAAATTAAGCATGTTTTTAAAGAAAAGCAACATCAACCAGAGGATATACAAGAATTGCTTCATAAACTTCTTAAAATATTTGCAAATGATAAATAAGGAGCTGGCAGATTATATTAATACTCCGAACTGGAATTGTCCTGCCTTCTACGAAGATGATGACGAGGAGTATACTATTGCAATCACACCTGTCTTACCAACCGAGGAACCCGATAACTCTTAAAGTATGGGGGACGAGCATCTTAGCACTATTCCGAAAACAAAATCGGACGAATTAATAAAGTCTAGTGTTGAGAGCCTTGTCCCAATCCTAAGTCAGTCCGAGGATTTTTCTGATATCGAAAGTGAGTGTGATGTGCCCGTTTATGATAATTTTAAAACTTTCTCTAATCCTCTCTTTGATGCTGACGACGATTTTTCCTCTAGTGACGATGAGTCATTTTCTGATGAGGACGTTCCGAAGAAAAACTATTCGAACCCTCTTTTTGATGAAGAAATCATTTCTACTAAGATAGATCCGCATCACTTTAATGCTGAGTCTGATCTTATAGAATCTTTGCTTAATCAAGATACTTTGATTATTTCTTCTCCTAAGATCGATTCTCTTCTCGAGGAGTTCTCCGGTGAACTCACTCATATTGATTTAATTCCACCAGGAATTAATGATGCCGACTTTGATCCTGAGGAAGAAATTCGTCTTGTTGAGAAATTGTTGTATGATAATTCATCTCCTCGACCTCTGGAAGAATTTAATTCTGAAAATTCTGATGCTATAATCGAATCTTTCTCTCCATCTCCTATCCCCGTTGAGGATAGTGACTCTCTTATAGAGGAGATTGATTTATTTCTTACTCCGGATGATTCGATGCCACCAGGTATTGAGAATGACGACTATGACTCAGAAGGGGATATTCTTTTTCTTGGTGAATTGCTTACCCATGATCCCCTTTCACTTCCTGAAAATGAGTCATTTTACTTTGATCGTTATTATGTTCCATCATCCCCTCGTCCTCCTGAGAAACCACCAGATGATGATGATGATTACTTTGATATTGAGCCTGATACGGGAGTTTTTACAAAAGTGGTAGATGATATTTCTGATAATTCGACAAGAGAACTTTATGTTCATGTGCCTAATGTTTTAACCACCCTTCCCACCCTTTCTCTAATGTTTGACACTTTACTTTTATTTTCATCCGAAAATGACGACAAAGTTTTCAATCCTGGAATTCTTGCTTCCAATGAGGAGAAATCTCCTCATCTCTTATCTCATCGGGGCTTTAAAGCTTTCCAACATTTTTCTGAAAGCCCGATGATGATTTATGGAGGAGGCATTCCTATCTTGGATGTTCTGTTTCTCCATTTCTATCGTCCTTAACCAGCTCAAGTATGGGGGATCGAGTCAAGCTTAGTGACTCTTGAATAAACAAGCGCTTCGTGGGTGGCAACCCATTCTTATCCTAATAGTAGTATTAATAAATAAGTGTGTTGTGAGGAGGTTCGCCTCTTCCTTTCTCGTGTTTTGTGGTTTGTGTTGTATGTCCAGGATTGCCCTAGATTATGAAGCCTCTCGTGCTCGTAGTTTTGTCCTTCGTTCACTCGAGCTTCAATCCTTAGCATGATTATGGGAATCCAATATCCTAAATCTTATCGACTAACGTTTATCTTTGAGCATACTTAATAAACGGCTTTATATTTATGCAGAGACCCTTCTTAAAACATTAAGGACAATGTTTAGTTCTAGTATGGGGAGGATCTATCGATTTGATTGTGCATGCAGTCGTTGTTTTCACGTAATCCCGTTTTTACCACCAAAATACCAAAAAAATGAAGAAGAAAAATTTTATTTTCAAAAATAAAATAAGAGTTTTATCACAATGTTGACTTTCCTGCTGTGTAGAATAAGAATAAATTTTGACTCGATCGAGCGTGTTAAGCTCTTAGCTTTGTACCTTAACTGTTATAAACTTGTCTAAGCTAGTTTATTTGACTAAGCATTCGCGAATCTTTTTATTAAAGATTTTAAATTTACGAAGAACGAGAAATGATAGAGTTAATTATGAGTTAGATGCTAAACAAGGATTAGTTGGAAATCTTAAGAGCTCATAAGTGTAGTTTGTGGCTTTTTCTCTCATAAGCTTCTAACCGGACTAATAATACGTGCTCTTTTCGAAAATTAAACTTAAATCAACGATTTTTGAAGTATGGTCGATAACAATAATTTATTTAGACTTAGTTCAAATTTATACTTGAATTTTCTAAAAAGAAATTTTCTCTATATCGTGGTAATATAAAATGTAAAAAAATAAAAAATGAGGTAATAATAATAATAATAATAATAATAATAATAAAAATTGTGGGCTAATAAAAGTTTACTGCATCTTGCCGGCTCACAACCGATGTTGCAGTATTCTAAATAAGGCACATAGTAATTATTCGAGACTAATAAAAGCCTGCTGCATCTTGCCGGCTCACAACCGATGTTGCAGCCTTTTAAAAGGTCGAGGAATTCCTTAGTTTGAAGGATGTATAATTATATTAAGTGTAATATATGTGATTTAATAAATATAGGGAAAATCTCTTTTTCTTAAATTTAAATATGCTTTTGAACTAAGACTATGTCGTTTTAAGTTGTGGTTTTTCTAAATAAATTGTTTATTTAACGGGAAGCCTAAGAGTTTTTGAAACCGAAGGTCCATGAGTTCCGATACTATTCTCTGTGGGGTGTCAAAATCCTGGTCACCTAAGCCGGTCTCGGCTGGGATGTGTCGTGAAGAAAGTCGCTACATGGAATGATTTCGCCTTCATAATCATAATTCTTGGGTGGAACGTGAAGCATAGAAATATTGCAATTTTCTTAAAAAGTTTGATTTATGGTTGAAATTCAAAATAAGCACATTCACCTAAGATATAATAATTATCGGGAGTGAAAGGTTTACAAATTGCAAGTATGAGTAGTGTTAGCATCTTAACTTATATTTAATGGTGATTTTGTTTTTAAGCTTGGTTTGGGACAAGTGAAAAGTCAGGAACGATGAATTTATCCTTTTTGGGCACTTTAGGATTGAAGTGCTTCTTATTCTATGACCCTAAAGGTTATGAAATAACGAAAGTACAAACATTCTAGTTAGAAAAAAAGGAAAAATATAAAAATATATGTTCGGTAATTAGTGTAGATTTATAAAAATGGTCAAAATGGGGCTTTTCAAAGCTAATGATTCTTTAATTCCCCTTGATGAACACTTAGCTACTTTTAGAGGTAATTAGTCGAGGGGGATTGAGATTCTTGGTTTTCTAAGTGTTTACTTATGGCATTGCGTGAGGACACGACAATAGTTTAGTATGGGGGATTTTGGTATGTGCTTAATTACACATACCTTTTACCTATAAAAACGAGCCTAAATGACCAGAAACGGACATAAAATGCCAAATATATGTGTGTTTTGCTTTGTATACTGTGCAGATAACGGATATTCTCTAAAGGACAAAACCGAAGCCAAAACTGACAAAACCAAGCACGGAAAAGGAAAGAGCGTGAAAAGTCAAAGTCAAAGTCAAAATCCAATTCAAAAAGTCAAAGTCAAAGTCAAAGTCAAAGTCAAAGCTAAAGACGTGTGCATCTTAAATGGACCGACCCGCACCCCATTTAATAGGTCGGGTCAGCCCATTAAGCCTTTATCTATATACTTCAAAAGTTAAAAATGGTCCAAGTCCAATCCAACACAAACTGGCCCAAATTAATCCCAAACCAAAAGTCCATTAACCCTTAACCATAACACCTTTTACCCCTTTTCACCGTTAGTCCTTAAGGACTAACACTAATAGTCCGTATACCTTTACACCGTTAGTCCCTGTTTATAACAAAGTTAGTCCCTAAACTTTTCACCCCTAGTCCTAAACCTAAGCCTGTTACCCTTTTCCCTTAACCCCCATTACCCCCAAAACATATAAACATTTTGCCCGCCAAATCCTACTATTCATCCATCCCTCCCAAATCCCTTGCACCACGATAAACCCCCCTCAACCCTACTTACCCCACCCCAGAATATGGCAGACACGTTGGCAATCAAGAAGGATTGAAGGGCTCAGATTGAAGTTTAGATATCACTCACATAAGAAGCACACCCTGCACCTTAGGTTTTATATAAATAGATTAGGTTTTCATTGTAACAGGGAGGAGTTTTTTGAATGTAGTATAGGAGTAGTGTAAAATTTATTTGTAGCTTATTTTTAGCTTATTTTACTTATTGTCTTTTACTTTCAAAAGTCTTGTAACCTTTTAATGAATTAATGCAAATTTCAGTTTTTAAGTTTTTACAAATCTGTCTCTTTTAAAGTTTTATGTATTCAAGCTTATTTTTGTTCACAAGTCATTTCTATAAGCTCTTGTAAGCTTATAGAACATGTTATACTCATATAAGCTTATCCAATAGCTTTTGTGAGTTTTTACTGTTTCATTAAGCAAGTTTTTTGTTTTTTTAGCTTTTGGATGATAAGCCTAACTTGGAAGGGCTTATAGGTTTACCAGCTTGTTTTTAAACAAGCTGGAGCTTGTTGAATAGCTCTAAGAACATGTTGATTCCCTGTTTTGTGCAAGGGACCAAAGTAAGTTTAAAATTTCCTTTTATAGCTTAATTTTTTGGTTTAGCTTATTCTACTGCTTATTAATCTGCTTAATCTTATGTATTGTTGCTTATTTCTATTTTATATTGCTTATTATTGCTTTACATAGATTGCTTATTGTTTTTATGTCATTAGTCTTAAACTTCTTTATAATCTGTTTGAATTTAGCTTAAACTGCTTATTGAGATTGCTACTTGTTGAATGCTTATTAGTTTTGAGAAAGTGCTTAAATGTCCTTAAATAGGATTATGTTTTTCTGGTTTTAACCTTTCACTCTTTAAAATCTGTTTTGTTAGCTTAAAATGAGTTTTTTAAAATCTAAAGGAGTGTTGGCATAGCAGCACTAACTGATGTTAGTACTGCTAGTCAGCCTTTTGGCTCTTAAACCAAATTTGATTAGCTTAAAATAGGTCTTAGTAACAGCTTTTATAAGTTTTTAAAGTTTAAAACTCATTTTCATGGTCTTTTGCATAAATGGTTTAAAACTATGATATTGTCGCTCATTTAAAAATGCTTATAGCTTAGATTTTATAAAATGCACTTTAGTTATCTTTTTTATGCTTCATGTAAGTCTTAAAATGCATTAGAATAAAGTAGTATAGGTTTGCATTTGTTGTCTCAAGTTTGCCAAAAATCTGTTAAGTTCAGTTTGTAGTTCACGTAGTATGCAAGTTTTAAAAGTCTCAAAGCCTTTTTTTATTGTCAAATTTAGATAATCTTAAGTGTGTTTTAGCTTATGATTTTTCTTGCACAAGTTCATTAGTGTATCACGGCTTACGATTTGTTTGTGCAGTTGTTAGTTTTATAAGCTCATTTACTAGCTAAAAATGTAGGCTGCAAGAAGCTTATTTAGTTTTTACCAAATTCAAAAAAATCAAAAATCTGGCTTAACAGCCCTTTTTAAATGCTTTTATTTTAGCTTAAATGTTTTTCAAAATGCTTAGATTTTGCTTTTTCTTATTCTCAGTAGTACTAGCTTTATACGTTTTCATGTTTTAGCCTTTAGCTTGTGCATTAAGCCCCTTAAATTTAGCTTAGAAACTAGCTTGTTAGCCTGCTTGTCTGTTTTTAATGCATTATGTCTTAGTGCTTTTCAGTCCCTTTCAACTTATTTTCTTTGCTTATTTTTAATCCTATTTGCTTATTAGGTTTAGGGCTTCATCTGTTTTAAGCTTATTTGCCTTTTTCATTTGCTTATTGTGTTTAAAAAAGCTAAACAGTTTAGCTTTTATGTAACTTAGTTAAAAAAGCCAATCTGTCATTGCAATTAGCTTATTACTAGCTTATTTTTAAGATTTATAAAAAGTTCCTTTGTTAAAGTTTTTCATTTGTGCTTATTTTATGGCTTTTTAAAAAAGAAAACAAAAAAAAATGTTTTGCAAAGAAGACAAAAGCCAAAGGTTTAGCTGTATTATCTGAGGTTGCATTAACTGAAGCTGAACAACTGAAACTGGCTACCAAAAGAAGCAAGAAATACTTTCACAGTTCTTACACAAGTGGCTCAGGTGATGGAGCTGACACTCAGTTAAAGGTTCATGATGAGCAACAACAAAAGACTTCTTGTGCATATGAAGGAACCGGTACTATACCAGGGGTTCCCGATGTACACATATATGCTTCTGAAAGTGATAAAGAGTCTTGAGGAGATAGTGAAGACGAAGATGATAATGATGATGATGGTGATAATGATGATGATGGTGATAGTGATGATCATGAGGATGACAGTGATGACGAAAGAACAGAATCTGATAGAGATGAGATTCCTGATCCGAATCTGACTAATGTAAATCATACTGAACATGAAGAAGAAGAATATGATGATGTATTCTATGAAGAAGAAGAAGAAAACATTGATGATGAAGAAACAATGTATGATGATGAAGACGATGAGGTCACTAAGGAGTTGTATGAAGATGTAAATGTTAATTTAGGAAATGTAGACACTAATATGACCAATGCTAATCAAGGTGCCTCAGATCAACAAAATGTTTCTCAACAGTCAGGATTTGAGCAAGTAGAGGAAGAAGCTCATGTGACTATTACTCTAGTCCATGACACATAGAAGGATGATGAACCTGTACAAAGTTCTTCTGTCTCCTCTGAGTTTACAAGAAAGCTCCTAAATCTTAAGAATCCATCTCCAGCTGACAATGAGATTACTTCATTGATGGAAACCTCAGATCGTCATGCAACGGCAATTCCTGAAAACACATCCAGTTTCACTACAACTATTCCTCCACCACCTTTGTTCTTCAGTCCTTTACAACAAGAAGCAACACCTACACCTACACCAACAACTTCAGAGACTGCAACATCACTTCCTACACTTCCAGATTTTGCTTTTGTATTCAAATTCAATGAAAGAGTCTTCAACCTGGAAAAGGATATGTCAGAGATAAAGCAAGTTGACCAATATGCTCAAGCTCTCTCCTCTATTCCCGCTATAGTTGATCATTACATGGATAACAAACTTAAAGAAGCGATAAACAAGGCCATTCTAGCACATAAGTTGGACTTCCGAAAAGAAGCTCAAGATGAGAATAATGCTTACATAGATTTCATTGACATGTCAATGAGAGCTCTTATTAAGGAAGAAGTCAACACTTAACTTCCTCAGATTCTTCCTCAAGCAGTATCAAATTTTGCAACTCCCGTGATAGAGAAAAATGTCACAGAATTAGTAGAAGCTGTAGTCTTGACAAGGTCTTCTTCACAACCGACGTCTACTTATGAGGCGGCCACATCACTCTTCGAGTTTGAGCTTACAAAGATACTAATAGACAAAATGGAGAAGAACAAGTCATATGATAAAGCTGACTACAAAAAGAAGCTTTATGATGCACTGGTCGAGTCTTATAACACTGACAAATATCTCTTTGATTCATATGGTGAAGTCTCTTCGTTGAAGAGGATTCGAGATGAAGACAAAGATCGAGACCCTTCCGCTGGATCAGACCGAGGGAAGAAAAGAAGGAAATCGAGTAAAGATGCTGAGTCTTCCAGAGATTCAAGGTCAAAGGAAAATAAGTATTCAATCACCTCTAAAGACGCCTCCCAATCTCAACATAATTCTTTTGACAAGTCTGCCCATGCAGAGGAGCCAAGTCATACTGTTTAAGACTCAAGCATGCAACAAGATCAGGAGTTCGTCACATAAGACAACGATGAACAACCCGTTGACAAGGAGGTTACCAAAGCCGACTGGTTCAAGAAACCAGAATGACCTCCAACTCCTGATCCTGATTGGAGTAAGAGACGTCAAGTTGACTTCCGACCTCCTCAGACCTGGATAAGTCAAGTTGCGCATGCTGAAGAACCTCCCACTTCATTTGATGAGCTCAATGATACTTCATTTGATTTTTATGCATTTGTCATAAATCGGCTTAAAATTCCAAATCTGACTCAAGAAATTATGGTTGGACCGGCATTCAACCTGCTCAAAGGCACTTGCAAGAGTATTACGGAATTAGAGTATCATCTTGAAGAGTGTTCCAAAGCAACAACTGAACGACTTGACTGGCATAACCCCGAAAATAGACCATATCCTTCGATCTCAGAAAACCTCTTCCGTTAATTCAAGATCATCGAGGATGCCAAATTATCCTTAAGGATTACTTCATTAATAAAGATTTGGAATATCTGAAGGGTGGAGATTTAAGCAGAAAGTACTCAACTTCTGTGACAAAGACAAAAGCTGTTACTTATGAGATCAAATGGATCGAAGACTTGGTTTTCGAATTTTGGAGTCCCGTACAGTTGAAATATGATCAACATGCTTACTTTGGCACTTTACACTGGGGTCCCAAACGCCAAAGCTTCTACGGATATGCATGTAACTTGAATTCGTCTAAAGAAGTTTACTCCAGAAGAAGAATCATTGCGGTTACCAGACTTATAATCATGAAGAAGCATGACTACGGTCACCTGGAAGAGATTGAAGTTCATCGAGATGATCAGAAGCTATATACGTTTAAAGAAGGTGATTTTAAAAGACTACGTCTATAAGACATTGAAGACATGTTACTTCTACTCGTTCAATAAAAGCTAACCAATCCTATAATCGATGAATGGAATGATTTGAATGTGGCATTACGTATGTACACCAAACGTATTGTTATTCAAAGGCGGGTGGAAGATCTTTAATTAGGTTTCGAAAGTTACCAAAAGAAGCTCAACCTCACTAAACCCGACACATACAGATCAAATCACAGGAACAAAACCGCATACACTTCACACTCAGACCCTCATGGAATAATATACGTGGATCAGTTCAAGAGAAAAAGATTGATACGGGCTGATGAACTCCACAAGTTCAATGATGGTACACTCAATGATGTTCGGACTACTCTTCACGACATTGCTGCGGGAATAATAATGGACTACTTGCTGATGAGGAAATGGAGTAACTTGGACAAGAAAAGGGCTCGGGTTATGGTTCAGGATATAGACAGGAAACTTTATCAAAGGAGGTTGATGCGGAATCTAGAAAAGTTCGTTGGTGGGAGGGAATGCGGGAAATATCTCAGGCTACTGGAAAGGACAATATGACTTTGTCATATTTTGTCTCAACACAATTCAGGTCAATTTCTCATATATAATAATCTTGTGAATATGTATATAAATAGTGTAGACTTAAAAAGTAGGCATATATAGTGTTTGAGTAAGAATTTCCAAGGTGTCATTTTATACACTTTTTTGGGGTCGTTTAACCCCTAAAATCGTGTATTTATGCCCAAAATATGTACTTAATCGTTCCTTTTCTGGTATTTCTCATTTGGAAGATTTACACGTGACTTGGGCTCATTTGGAGAAGAAACGGACAAGATTACGGACCAACACCAAGACTCTTGAAGATTTGTGCTCAAAGAGCCTAGAGACGACGTCACAAGCTATACACGACGCCGTCACAACCCATAAAGTGACGACGTCACAACATTTCATGACGATGTCAGCCCACACCGACTCACACACAGATCTAGAAGATTCTACTTGTGACTGCGTCACGACTAAAATGCGACGCCGTCGCATCATTTTTCTTATATATACAAACCCGAATTTAGGGTTTTGTGTATGTAACTTTAGAATAAAAAGATGGTACGAACCCTAGTTCATTTAGCAGCTATAGGAGACGATTTTAGGGCCTAAAAACCCTATTGTTCTTCTTCCAATTCATGTTTTAATCAAGTAAGGTTTACTTAATCATTCAATATGTCTATGTGTTGTGTGATTATTTATTATTCTTGCTTAATCTTTAACATGCTTGGCTAAACCTATTATTGTGTTTGTTTATTATTGTATGAAACCTAGAATGTAGATCTTAGTGATGTTGCTTCTTGTGATGTATGTGCATGTTAGGTCTTAGAAAACCAGCTTTTGTCTGTATCGCTGTTGATATGTCTAGGAAAACATGATTGTGTAGAAAGGATACCATCGGGTAACAGTCTTCATACTACCTTGCCCCCTAATATGGTTGATCCACTCTTAATATATTTCACATGCACTTAGTGTACTCTTAGGGGCCTTGTAATAGTCTTCATACTACCTTACAAGTGCGTTGCTCTGACGGGATACTAAGTAGACGGAGAGTTCGTGTAATTCGTTCATGACTTAGGAAATAGTTACATAGATCATCACAAGTGTGACAAGGCAACAACATTAGGAGAAGCAATCTAGGGAGTGATACATGATTAAATGAACACAATCTTTTATCTTATTGTTATCACCAGTAGCGTATTTGTTATTTAGTTTAAATAGCTAAAACCAAACCTCCCTCCAATTATATGATTTTACTGCTTTCCATAAAATACAAAAATACAAAAATAATCTTCCCTCAACCCTTAGAATTCTGTAAGACCGTGATCAAGCCTTCCCAACCTATTCCTCGAGTGAATGATAAACAACTCCGAGTCTTGCCTATACTACACTACAACGATTAGGTGCACTGCCTAGGGAGTTGTAAAACTTCTCGTGTAGAAGTCCTACGACGACCGCACACCAAGTTTTTGGCGCCGCCGCCTGGGAAATAGTTAGGTTCTGATCATAGTTTAGCTTAGTTCTACTCGCTTGAATCCTTTCAAGTGAGATTTTAATTTCCGCATATTAGCTTTCTTGTAGTCTATCCCTTTCTTTGTTTTATCTGTTTCGTAAATCTATCACCATGACACGTAGCACCGTTAAAAGGTTAACGGAACCTCTCGACGAACCCGAAAGAGAATTCCGAAGGCTTAAAAGAGCCGCCTTGCGATCACATCAAAACGAATCCCTTGCTATTGCCGAAAGAAACCACTTTGATGATCAAGCTTACTCGTCCAAAAACACCGGACCTAAACCGTCAACCCCTCCCAAGACCTTGCATGAACATTCCCGCCTCACATCCTCCGGTTTCCAAAATCCAATCACCGTTCCAACCAACCAAACTGAAAGAATCGTTGACTCACGCGACATCTGGTTTATTCAAAACACATGCACATTCCAAGGGTTGAAAACTGAGGACCCCCTCCGCCATGTTAAACATTACTTAAGTATCGTTGATAACATACAAGCTGATGAAGCCACAAGGGATACATCTAGGTTAAGATCTTCCACTTCTCCCTCAAAGGAAAAGTGGCAGAATGGCTTGACAGAATACCTCCTACTCAAGTCACGACATGGGATCAACTCGTTTCACGATTCCTCGACAATTTATTTTTGGTTGGACGTACCTCGTTCCTTAGAGACTTAATCCTTCAATTCAAACAAGGGGACAATGAACCCATTAAAAGTGCCTGGATTCGTTTCCAGGACTTAATCAACCAAGTCCCCCATCATGGAATACAGAAATGGCTTCTAGTACAAATCTTTCATGATAACATATCCCAGGACGATCGTAGGAAACTCGACCAGTTCACTCAATTCCGCTTCCACTCTCTCACCGAAGAAGAAGGGTGGATTTGAATTGATGAATATGTCCAATACCAAGATGATCTGTGGGATGACATGCCACCACGCATGAACATTTCCTCCATTTCGGAAACTGTACAACCCACATTCAAGGGGCGCCTAAAAAGGGTTTGTAATCAAATCTCCTTCCTCGAAACACCTACTCAAGAGGTTGGGCTAAAAACCCCCTACCTAATCTACGACTATTGCGGAGGATCTCACGAGGCCGATGAATGCAAACAACTTGGCCAGGCCGAACAGGTATGCCTATCCGGGGTAGACATCTCTGATGACCCTTCCCTTCTGAGGTTCTATCAGAACGACGACACCTCACCATGGGGGAACAACAAATGTAAAGGAAAAGGGGAGGATGGCCCTGAATGGACTATCAGAGGCAAGTTTGAGGACGAGCTCGCTAACTTCATGCTCGAAAATAAGTCTCACGCAAAGGGGATATGAGATATGTGTGTCCAATACCACAAGGAACTGCGTGAACAATACTCTTAAATACTCTCAGCAATTAACAAAAGCAAAACTCCAAAACCTGAAGCACCAACTTTCGCCATAACAACCAGATTAGGAATTAGCACACAAGACCCACCTTTTCCAGCCTCACCACGACCAGCAACTGACAACTTCACCGAGGGAGAAACCGAAAAGAAAGGGCCTGAGGGCGCCAAACCAAGCATTACACAAGAGCCCGCCCCTCGACCATCCATTCTTTAACAGCCTTCCAAGACATCCAACCTACCTTTTCCGTCCAGACTAAAAAAGCAGAAAAAGGATGACAAGGATGATCAGCTTCTCTCAGACTTTAAGCAAATTCATATCAATCTGCCATTCCTTGAAGCAATGATTCATATGCCAAAGGGAGCCAAAGTTTTAAAAGATCTACTTTCGCATAAGGAAAAACTTAAGAAAGCAGCCTCCTCAGTCAAACTTAGTGAAGAATGTTCCGCTATTATTTAAAGGAGTCTGTCCCAAAAGGAAGGAGACACAGGAAGCTTCACATTTCCATGTCTCATCAGACTCCTGGCAGTAAAGAACGCCCTGGCTGATTTAGGGGTAAGTATTAACCTCATGCCACATTCTCTCTTCTGACGATTAGGGATTTCTAAACTTAAACCTATAAAAATGAGTATTCAGCTGGCCGATTGGTCTATCAAATACCCCATCGGTGTCTGCGAGAATCTATTGGTAAAAGTAGGCAAATTCATTTTGCCGATCGATTTTGTAATTTTAGAGATGGACGAAGACGAGCTAGTCCCGATTATTTTAAGAGGACCCTTCCTTGCCACAGCAAGGGCTGTAATCGACGTACACGAGGGAAAATTAAGTTTAAGGTTCGGAAGCAAAACCATTACCTTCAACATTAGAAAATCGATGAAATCCAAATACTCCCGCGACGACTACCTATACTGCGCCGATCACACCGCTAAGCTGATCCAGGAACAATGGGTCGATACAGTAAATCATGACGGGAAATGGACTGAAGATGAAGAATAGGAAGACTCTAACAAGGCACTCGCTGTTTCTTTATACCCGAGGACAGAGCCAGTGAAACCACTTGAATGGAAAGCCTCAGAAAATCGACTAAGACCATCAAGCGTGGAACCACCCAAACTCGAATTGAAGGAATTACCCGAGCACCTTGAGTACGCTTTCCTCTAGGAAAACAATCAACTCCCAGTGGTCATCACATCTGCATTGTCCACCGACGAAAAAACCAGGCTCCTCGAGGTTCTTCGAAATCATAAAGGAGCAATCGCTTGGAGTATTGTCGATATTAAAGGGATCGACTCATCGTTCTGTACTCATAAAATCCTCATGGAAGATGAGTTCAAACCAAGTGTCCAACCTCAAAGACGAGTTAACCCCAACATTAAGGAGGTAATAAAAAAGGAATTCATAAAACTCCTTAACGCTGGCTTAATCTATCCCATCTCAAACAGTCCATAAGTAAGCCATGTCCAGGTTGTCCTAAAGAAGGGAGGGATGACCGTAGTTAAGAATGAGAAGGATGAGCTCATACCACAACGGACCGTCACTGGATGGCGCGTTTGTATCGACTACCGCAAGTTGAATAACGTGACCCAGAAAGATCACTTTCCACTCCCATTCATCGATCAAATGCTCGAACGATTGGCTGGGCATGAATACGACTGCTTCCTAGACGGGTTTTCTGGATATTTTCAAATCACTATCGCCCCTGAGGACCAAGAGAAAACCACATTCACCTGCCCTTATGGGACCTTTGCATACAAACGAATGCCCTTCGGATTATGCAATGCCCCAGCCACATTTCAACGCTGCATGACAGCAATATTCCATGAGCTTATCGAGGATAGCATGGAAGTATTCATGGATGACTTCTCCGTCTTTGGTAGTTCTTTCGACCACTACCTCATAAACCTTGAGAAGATGCTAAAGAGGTGCGAGGAAACCAACCTTGTATTGAATTGGGAAAAATGCCACTTCATGGTAAAGGAAGGAATCGTCCTCAGCCATAAAGGTCTCAGGTTCTGGGATTGAGGTCGATAAGGCAAAAATCGAGGCAATCTCCAAACTACCATACCCAACGAATATGAAAGCCATTCGAAGCTTTCTTGGACATGCCGGTTTCTATAGAAGGTTCATAAAAGATTTCTCACAAATCACACGCCCAACGACCCAGCTCCTAGTTAAAGATGCACCATTCAACTTCTCTGAAGAATGCATCCATGCATTCGAAACATTGAAACGGGAACTGACACAGGCACCAATTATGATCAAGCCAGATTGGTCATTACCATTTGAAATCATGTGCGACGTAAGTGATTATGCTGTCGGGGCAGTATTAGGACAAAGAATCGACAAACATTTCAAGCCCATACACTACGCCAGCAAAACAATAAACGAATCATAAGAAAACTACACAACTACCGAAAAGGAGCTTCTGGCTGTTGTCTTTGCATTCGACAAATTCCGTTAATACTTGGTCTTGTCCAAGACCATCATCTTTATGGATCATTCTGCCCTGTGGTATCTATTTACAAAACAAGATGCAAAACCACACCGAATTTGATGGATCTTGCTGCTACAAGAGTTCAATATCGAGATCCATGATAAGAAGGGTGCTGAAAATCTAGCAGCTGATCATCTCTCTCGACTCAAAAACCCCGACTTAGGGAAGCTAACCAGGACTGAGATAAGGGACTTATTTCATGAAGAGCGGTTGATGGCAATCTCCGACAAAGATAACAAACCATGGTACGCCGACTATGCTAACTATTTAGCTAGCTGAGTACTGCCCTTCCGATCTGCCCGCTAAGAGAAGAAAAAGTTCTTCAGCGACTTAAGGCATTACTTTTGGGATGAACCCTTCCTATTTAAACAATGTGCTGACCGAATCATCCGAAGATGCATGGCCGAAGATGAAGCAACATAAATTATTCAATAGTGTCACAGCGGACCATCCGGAGGACACCATGGTATCACCACCACCGCACAGAAAGTTTTCAAGTCGGATTCTACTAGCCACATATCTTTTGCGATGCACATAAATTGGTTCAAGTTTGCGATGCGTGTCAGCGGGCCAGAAACATTTCCTCGAGGGACGAAACACCTCAAAAATACATCTAAGTCTGTGAAATATTTGACATATGGGGGATAGACTTCATGGGACCTTTTCCCTCATCAAACAGAAACAAATACATCTTAGTAACTATCGACTACGTATCCAAGTGGGTAGAGGCTCAGCCTTTCCCACCAGTGATGCTAGAAACGTAGTGAACTTCCTTAGGAGACTATTCACACGATTTGGAATACCAAAAGCCCTTATTAGCGATAAGGGTACTCACTTCTGCAATTACCAAATGGAGAAAGCAATGAAAAGGTATGGAGTGGTTCACCGATTCTCCACAACATATCACCCTTAGACGAACGGACAGGTCGAGAACACAAACCGAGCAATAAAGCGTATTCTTAAAAAAACCATTAGAAACAACAGGAAGGACTGGTCCTACAAACTAGATGATGCATTATAGGCATTTCGTACGGCATTTAAAACCCCTTGAGGAACAACCCCGTTTAGGATAATATATGGCAAGGCATGCCACCTTCCTGTTGAATTGGAGCACAAGGCATATTGGGCCATAAAGAACTGCAACATGGACCTCACTAAAGCTGGGGAAAACTGATTCTTACAGATTAATGAGTTGGACAAAATGCGGCTTGACGCCTATGAATCATCCATCTCATACATGGAAAGAATGAAAAGGTGGCACGATAAACGAATAAAATTTCTAATCAACTATAAAAACAGAGATAAGGTACTTCTCTTTAACTCACGATTGAGACTATTCCCCAAAAAACTCAAGTCAAGATGGTATGGTCCATTTATGGTTAGCAAAGACATGAAAAACGGAGCAATTAAGTTATACGATGAAGAAGGAAGCGAATTCATCGTTAATAAACAACTGGTAAAGCCATATCAAAAGAACTTATTGAACACCAATAAAGATGATGATGTAACTCTCGAAGACAAAGAAGAAGTCACGTAAGAACGTGTGACTTCGAGTCTAGCTACAAGACTCGTTAATAAAGAAAAGCGCTTCTTGGGAGGCAACCCAATCTACCTTTCCCGCAGATTAGGAGTGTCTTGTGTGTTTTAATTCTTTATAGTTTGTTTTATTATGTTTGAACTATCTTGTAATCATGCTTTGTTTATCTTTAACTTCGTCTTAATTTCAATCAAAGGTATTTTGCAACAATAAGTGTAGGGGAATTATCCGGCTTTTGAGCCAAGTCTAAGCATGTTTAATAAATTGTTTAGATTAATTCGCGTCATATGATTGAATTGTGAAATCTCAGGTTTTATGCAACTATTTGTACAGGAATTAACTTATAGAATCAAGTGCATAAAATTTTTTCATCAAAAACAAAAATTTCGTTTTCACAGAACGTAGAGATGGCGTCACGATTAACATGCGACGCCGTCACCACGACACCTGTGACGGGGTCACACCAACCCTGACGGCGTCAAACGCCCAGGTCCAGAAAACTTAAAATTTTTAATTATTTTTGAAAATAAAACTTGTACAACATTTAAAATATGTAATATTCTTTTATAAACCTGCATAAAACCATGAATCTAACAATTCTCTCATCCTATCTTTACTGTTTTATTGAGTCGAACCCTAAATTCACATTGTATATTTGGTAAAACACACATTTTATGCTTGCTATAGTTGTCTTTGTCTTTGATTACAAGTTATATTTGATGAGAAGAAGCTTGGAAGTTCTTTGGAAGCTCCATTAGACGATTCTTGAATGACGATTTAACCAGTCATCGCATGTTTCTTCTCCATTATTGAGCAAACCATGGG
>BQNB010000331.1:0-2500 GCA_026074375.1 Tanacetum coccineum
TTTTAAGTAAAACAGATTTTTGACTAAAAACTCAAATTTTCATTGATTAATTAAAAGAGTACAAGATTAAAAACATAAGTTAAAACTAAACTAGTTGAGCTGAAAAAAAATATTACATGCCTTAAGCTTACAAATGAGTCCTATATATATAATTCGAGTCTAGGTCTTGGACTTGTCTTCAATCTTTGTCTTCTTCTTACTTGTGCTTCTTCTGTGAGGAGAAAAGCCTTGAACAACCCTCTTTGTGCTTTCTTGAATTAATCCCAGCCCTTGAATCACCTTGGAGCCCAATCTGAATGATCTCATCCCTTGATTTTGTCAAAGTTCTTGAACGAATGGGAGATTAAAGGATTGCCAACACGGCATTTAGCCTATGTGAAGTGGGGTTGAGTTGGGAGGGTGATGGTTTTGTCATGGGGTGCAGAGATCGAGGTGATAATGACATGGATGATGAATAGTAGTTTTGGCGGGAAGGTTTGGGGTACTGTTTGTTTGATTGAGGTAACTGGGTTAAGGGATGTATAAGGGGAAGAAGGACTACGGGTGTAAAGGGTTTTGGAGGTTAAGGGGTGAAAGGTTTGGGGAATTAACACTTTTGGTCCTTGAGTTTGTATGGGTGTTTGCACCGTTAGTCCTTTTGGACAAACAATGTTAGTCCTTAAGGACTAACTGTGAAAGGGGTTAACGAGTGTAGTAATAGGTTTGGTTAAGTGTGTGTTGGGCTTGGGGATTGGGCCGGGTTGTCCGGTTTTATTGTTTTTGGGTTAAAGGGTTAAAATGGGTTTTATACTCATGTTGGGCTGACCCGGCCCAATAAGGTGGGCTCGGGTTGGTCCATTTTGACAATTTTGGGTTTTTGGTTCGTTTTTCGATGCTTGTTCCGACGCCGTCTCCCGGGGTTGACTTTGACTTCGTTTTGACTTCAACTTTGACTTTTTGACTGGTTGACTTGACTTTTCACGCTCTTTTTATTCTTGTGCTTGGTTTTGTCTGTTTTGACTTGATTTTTGTCTTTTAGTGAATATCCGTTACCTGCACAATCATAAATCATAAAACACACAAATACAGTGTATTCTTGGTATGTTTTAAGTCTTTTAAGCACGTTTTCCTAGGTAAATGTATGTGTAATTAAGCACATACCAGGCGTATTGGTTGTCAGAATAATAATCTTCGTATTTCTTCGTTTAAGCTCCAGAATGCGTGTCTTTTTGCTAATCTTCGCCAAGTACTCCATAATTACTGCAACTCTCAAATACAAACGATTAAGTAACAATTCTTTGCAATAATTATATAAAATGGGTTATTTACATGGGATAAATGATGCTATAAAAGTGACGTTATTTGATGTCATCATGTATATTAGTTGAGCTATGAAAATAAACGGCAGGGCCGTCTCTAAATTTATGAAAATTTTAAAGGTCCTGAGCGAAATTACATAATGAGGCCCTGCGATAAGAAACGTTATATATAAAGTGTCATCGTTTTTAAGAAATAATGCACATAATTGTTAACGGGATAAATTTTGGTGCCCCTAAAATTTTTGGGGCCCTGTGCGGTCGCCCACCTTGCACACCCTCAAAGCCGACCTGATAAACGGCTAAATAAGAAAATACACACCCTTAATAGAAATACTAGCGGGGTACTCACTTGTTGCCAAATTGCAATTACGGGTATCATGTGATCAAAATTTTTGCTGAACAATGTTATTTAATGATATGTATTTTCGTGATATGAAGTTTACGCATGAGGAAAAATTTTTCTCTATCTTCATCAGCAAGCATAAAAAAGCACTTTCAACTAGCGAAATGATTCATGCTACAATTCTAAGATGATCGACATGTAGCTAAATAACTCATTGTCCATGTTTGTCAGTAACTTATCACAACGAACACGTTAATGCCCGTTTATTATACATTCTTCTTCTTTTGCTTTGAACCTTGAATAACCATCTTTGTATATATTTCTTGGCGTAAAAAGATATACATCTATACATGATTTCACAAGAATACAAGCTTGGTTAGAAGAAAACGAGAATCATTTTCGGCAATATCAAAAATTAACACTACAAACATGTTTATCCCACATCGGTGAAAGAAATAAAATTTTGCTATTTAATATACCGTAGTGTATGTGTGTAATTTGTGTGTAGAATAGTATTATGTTTTCGTGATTAGCAACTCTTCCCGCTAAATGAAAGAATTAGTTGGAAGGATTCCTATCCATGAAAACATATTATGTACTCTTTAACTTTTTAGTGTTTGAAGTTGGTAATTATAGTGACTATTAGTGTCTCTAGTGAATATAAGTGATGATAAATTTTTGTTGTACGTTCACATATATAAATCAGTAGAAGTGACACTTGATAAAATTGGAATGCGTTATATGATGTTACAGTAAACAAATAATACTATACGTCCTACTAAATCTATACTCCAAAAGTTTGTAATTAAAATATCCAACTTATTCTTACTTTTAAATATTACCATCACACAGTATGTTC
>BQNB010000331.1:7500-22500 GCA_026074375.1 Tanacetum coccineum
TTGGAAGACAAGGAATATTTGATTCCAAAGTAAGACATAACAAACTTTCAAATTATGAAAAGAATCCATGGAAAAACTGGTTAAGAAGTAATTATCAATATGATTTATCTCAGATTACATGGTCTACATTAGTCCCACAAAAATTGCGAAATCAAATAAATCAATACCATACGTCTCAAAATGATGATTTAAAGAAATGGTATTCCTATGAAAAAGACCCATTATTGGATTATAAAAAAAAACAAAATTTGAAAGTATATTTATTACCAAATAAAGAGGAGAATTTAAAAAAAAACTATAGATATGATCTTTTCTCATATAAATATATTAATTCTGAAACTAAGAATAAGCCTGATATTTATAGAGCATCATTAGAAACAATAAAGAAGCAAGAAAATTCCACCAAAAATAAAGAAACTTTTTTTAACATACTCAATAATATTCCTATCAAGAATTATCTAGAAAAAAGTGATATTATATATATGGAAAAAAATACAGATAGAAAATATTTGGGTTGGCAATTTAATACAAATATTCAGGTTGAACCTAATATAAGGGAGAATTCTCATAATAATGGTCTTTTTTATCTTCCGATTAAATCTAATTCCGAAATCAATTATAAAAAGGTCTTTTTTGATTGGATGGGGATGTCTTTTGATTGGATGGGAATGAATGAAAAATTCTTAATCTTAAATCACCTCATATCGAATCCGAAAGTTTTTTTATTTCCAGAGTTTTTAATACTTTATCATAAATATAAAGAGAAACCTTGGTTTATCCCAAGCAACTTACTTCTTTTTAATTTGAATATAAATCCTAATTTTAGTGAAAATCCAAATATCAAAGGAAAGCAAGAGGCGGATGAATATTTTTTCAATTTTAGCCCATCAAATTCAAAACAATATTTTGAATTAAAGAATCAAAACAATATTGAAGAATATTTTTTAGAATCAATCGAAAAACTAAAAGTATTCCTTAAAGGGGATTTTCCTTTGCAATTAAGATGGACTGGACGTTTGAATCAATTGAATCAAAAAATGATGAATAATATCCAGATATATGGTCTCCTGGTTAGCCTCATAAATGTAAGAAAAATTACTATATCCTATATTCAAAGGAAAGAAATGAATCTGGATATAATGAGAAGGCGTTTAAATCTTACACAATTAACGAAAAAGGGAATATTAATTATGGAACCTACCCGTCTATCTGTAAAAAATGACGGACAGTTTTTTATGTATCAAATCATAGGTATTTCATTGGTTCATAAAAGTAAGCACCAAAGTAATCAAAGATACCGAAACCCAAAAAATGTTGCTAAGAATAATTTTGATGAATCCATTACAAGACATAAAATAAAAACTCTAAATAAAGACAAAAATAATTATAATTTGCTTGTTCCTCAAAAAAAATTATCATCTAGACGTCGTAGAGAATTGCGAATTCTAATTTCTTTCAATTTGAATTTAAAGAATCAGAATGGTGTGCATAGAAATAAAACATTTTCCAAGGAGAACAAGATAAAAAATTGGAGTCAATTTTTGGATGAAAGTAAAAATTTTGACCGAAAAAAAAATGAATTAATTAAATTAAAGTTCTTTTTTTGGCCTAATTCTCGATTAGAAGATTTAGCTTGTATGAATCGCTATTGGTTTGATACCAATAATGGGAGCCGCTTAAGTATGTTAAGGATATATATGTACCCCTGATTTAAATTTTTGAGTTTTGTATCTATTCTGTTGTTCTATCAATCAGATTTTTCATTTTTTTTTTTCTGTCCGTGATCCGTAAATATCCATGTTATATGCAAAGAACCCGATGCTCATATGCCCTGTCTTACATCCCCCTCTAGGATAAGTAAATGGCGTAAAAATTAAAACTATAAATTAATCAACAGAATCTTCGTACTAAACGATTTGGTATCCTCTTTTTGTATGACTATACAAACGAACTCCAAAAAAGGATTCATTAATGTTCATTGAAAAAAACAGGAATCTATAAAAAATTTTTGATTATTGTGTATACTACATTAAAATTTCTTACATTATTATTACTATTATTACTGATCAATAAAATAAATATCTGTAAAAAGGGGAGTGTGAAATTCTTTTATGGTAAAAAATGCATTTATTTCAATTATTTTGCAAGAACAAGAAGAAAACAAAGAAAATAGCGGATCTGTTGAATTTCAAGTAGTAAGTTTCACCAACAAGATACGGAGACTTACTTCACATTTGGAATTACACAAAAAAGACTATTTATCTCAGAGAGGTCTGCGTAAAATTCTGGGAAAACGTCAACGGCTGCTGGCTTATTTGTCAAAAAAAAACAGAGCACGTTATAAAGAATTAATAGGACAGTTGGATATTCGAGAGAGAAAAACTCGTTAATTTGAAGAGTTAGTTTGAATTATTCGCTTAAAGTTTGATGAACTTCTTTTCGCTTTCAGCAATTCATGGAAGAATGAATCAGGAAAAACCTATGACTGTACCAGCTACAAGAAAAGACCTCATGATAGTCAATATGGGACCTCACCACCCATCAATGCATGGTGTTCTTCGACTCATTGTTACTCTAGATGGTGAAGATGTTATTGACTGTGAACCAATATTGGGTTATTTACACAGAGGTATGGAAAAAATTGCGGAAAATCGAACAATTATACAATATTTGCCTTATGTAACACGTTGGGATTATTTAGCTACTATGTTCACAGAAGCAATAACTGTAAATGCGCCAGAACAATTAGGGAATATTCAAGTCCCTAAAAGGGCCAGTTATATCAGAGTCATTATGTTGGAGTTAAGTCGTATAGCTTCACATTTGTTATGGCTTGGCCCTTTTATGGCAGATATTGGGGCACAGACTCCTTTCTTCTATATTTTTCGAGAAAGAGAATTGATATACGACCTATTCGAAGCTGCCACCGGTATGCGAATGATGCACAATTTTTTTCGTATTGGAGGAGTCGCTGCTGATTTACCTCATGGCTGGATAGATAAATGTTTGGATTTTTGCGATTACTTTTTAACAGGAATTGCCGAATATCAAAAGCTTATTACACGGAATCCCATTTTTTTAGAACGAGTTGAAGGAGTAGGCATTATTGGTGGAGAGGAAGCAATAAATTGGGGTTTGTCGGGACCTATGCTACGAGCTTCCGGAATACAATGGGATCTTCGTAAAGTTGATCATTATGAGTGTTACGACGAATTTGATTGGGAAGTCCAATGGCAAAAAGAGGGGGATTCATTAGCTCGTTATTTAGTACGAATCAGTGAAATGACGGAATCCATAAAAATTATTCAACAGGCGCTAGAAGGAATTCCGGGAGGGCCCTATGAAAATTTAGAAATACGCCGCTTTGATAGAGCAAAAGATACTGTATGGAATGAGTTTGATTATCGATTCATTAGTAAAAAACCTTCTCCGACTTTTGAATTGTCGAAGCAAGAACTTTATGTGAGAGTTGAAGCACCAAAGGGAGAATTGGGAATTTTTCTGATAGGAGATAAGGGTGTTTTTCCTTGGCGATATAAAATTAGACCGCCAGGATTTATTAATTTGCAAATTCTTCCTCAGTTAGTTAAAAGGATGAAATTGGCTGATATTATGACGATACTAGGTAGTATAGATATCATTATGGGAGAAGTTGATCGTTAAAATGATAATAGATACAACAGAAGTACAAGCTATCAATTCTTTTTCTAGATTGGAATCCTTAAAAGAGGTCTATGGGATCATATGGATGCTTATCCCTATTTTGACTCTTGTATTAGGAATCACAATAGGTGTACTAGTAATTGTTTGGTTAGAAAGAGAAATATCTGCAGGTATACAACAACGTATTGGTCCTGAATACGCAGGACCTTTGGGAATTCTTCAAGCTCTAGCAGATGGTACCAAATTACTTTTCAAAGAGAATCTTCTTCCATCTAGAGGAGATACTCGTTTATTCAGTATTGGACCATCTATAGCAGTAATATCCGTTTTATTAAGTTATTTAGTAATTCCTTTTGGGGATCATCTTGTTTTAGCCGATCTCAGTATCGGTGTTTTTTTATGGATTGCTATTTCAAGTATAGCTCCTGTCGGCCTTCTTATGTCAGGATATGGCTCCAATAATAAATATTCTTTTTTAGGTGGTCTACGAGCTGCTGCTCAATCAATTAGTTATGAAATACCATTAACTCTATGTGTGTTATCAATATCTCTACGTGTGATTCGTTAAGACATAAATTTCACCCTACTTTTTCTTTCTAGGAAGGAAATGTAATGAGTTGAATATATATATTTGCGTTTTTTATTCATTATTCGGGGGTTGATGAAGGAAACCAGATAGTTATATGAGTGAAAGAAACGGCTTAGAAATTTGCAGTAAAAGATTGAATCTCATTTCCTATGTACAAGAGTTAATAAAAGTAAACATTAAGTATTAGAGACTGTTTACCCCAAGATTGATTGATTAATCATGATGACTTGAAGCGGGTTCAAAAGATCTACTTTATGAGGTTTTTACTATCTATTAGCATATGTATTACCCAAAAGTGGATTGATAAAAATAAGTGGATAGCTAGGAACACTAAGGTACACAAAGGATTCGTAATAGATATTATGTAAGTGTATTTTTCTGTGTATAAAAAGAATTATAATTGGGGCTTTAAATTGGTAGAAATGATCAAGGAGTACTTCCCACGATTCCGATCCAGAGTATACTTCTATTCACCGATTAAGTAAATAACTATCAAGAACGAAGTAATCCTTTAACTTTGTTTAAGGTCCCCTTTTTTGAGAAAGGAGAATAGGAACGAAAAAAATCGAAAGACTTAATGCGCTAGAAAAAAATCTCGTTTTTTCTTTCTCTATATAGAGATAGAATTCTTGTCATGATTCATGAACTAATGCAACGTCTAATTGGATTTCGTAATTGAAAACGTTAGGTTGAAATGTCTATAGATATTGTTACAAGAAAGATTTTATTCAAGGATTAAGTTATTACTCAACAAAGAAGAATTTAAATTATTAAAAGATAAGATGAATTCAGAAGCACTTTATTTTATTATAGTATAAAAATAAATAAATATAGCAGACAGAATTCCAGTGTCTAATGGGGACCTTACAATAGATTTCATTTTATCTCTATCTATCCTACAAACATATCAAGAAAAATAATAAAGGACGGGTCCTTAGATTTATTTGTGACCTTTGAGGAGCCGTATGAGGTGAAAATCTCATGTACGGTTCTGCAATAGGGGTGGGAACAGTGATGTTATCATCCACTATGATTATCTAACAGTTCAAGTACCGTTGATATAGTTGAAGCGCAGTCAAAATATGGTTTTTGGGGATGGAATTTGTGGCGTCAACCTATAGGATTTCTAGTTTTTCTAATTTCTTCCCTAGCAGAGTGTGAACGATTACCTTTTGATTTACCAGAAGCAGAAGAAGAATTAGTAGCAGGTTATCAAACCGAATATTCCGGTATCAAATTTGGTTTATTTTACGTTGCTTCATATTTAAATCTACTAGTTTCTTCATTATTCGTAACAGTTCTTTACTTGGGGGGTTGGAATCTTTCTATTCCATACATATTTGTTCCCGAGCTTTTTGAAATTACTAAAAGGGGTAGAGTCTTTGGAACAATAATTGGTATCTTTATTACATTAGCTAAAACTTATTTGTTCTTGTTCATTCCTATCGCAACAAGATGGACTTTACCGAGACTGAGAATGGACCAATTATTAAATCTTGGATGGAAATTTCTTTTACCTATTTCTCTAGGTAATCTATTATTAACAACTTCTTCCCAACTTCTTTCACTGTAAAAATACTTCTATATTCATGACTTGTCCCAAACAAGAGAAAGAAACAAGTATCCTATTTTTTATAGATATTCACGATATGTTCCCTATGGTAACTGAGTTCATGAATTATGGCCAACAAACAGTACGAGCCGCAAGGTATATTGGTCAAGGTTTTATGATTACCTTATCACACGCGAATCGTTTACCTGTAACTATTCAATACCCCTATGAAAAATTGATTACATCCGAGCGTTTCCGCGGCCGAATCCACTTTGAATTTGATAAATGCATTGCTTGTGAAGTATGTGTTCGCGTATGTCCTATAGATCTGCCCGTTGTTGATTGGAAATTGGAAACTGATATTAGAAAGAAACGATTGCTTAATTACAGTATTGATTTTGGAGTATGTATATTTTGTGGTAATTGCGTTGAATATTGTCCAACAAATTGTTTATCAATGACTGAAGAATATGAACTTTCTACTTATGATCGTCACGAATTGAATTATAATCAAATTGCTTTGGGTCGGTTACCAATGTCAGTAATTGACGATTACACAATTCGAACAATTTTAAATTTGCCTGAAATAAAAACTTAATAACTCATTTTGATCTAAAAGAATGAGGCTTTTTATTTGGTGAATAATTTTTATTTGGTGAATAACTAGAATTTTATTAATATATTCATAATTATATTGATTATATTGATTAGGAGACGAGAATCATGTTTTAATTTATATTAAATTAAATAGATTTCTATGACTATATTGAGGATTTGCAAATATATAGATTTAAATTACTCTTTCGAGAGATTAGGCCAATAACTATATCTACATCAATCCATATCCATGAATTTTTAATTTAATAATAATTAAGAACTATTATAAAAAAGCGGATTTCCCTCTTTTTTCCTGACCGGGTGTCAATAAAGTTATGAAAGATTTTGATTTATTTATCTCTTATTTTATATATAATGGATTTACCTGGACTAATACATGATTTTCTTTTAGTCTTTCTGGGATTGGGTCTTATATTAGGGGGTCTGGGAGTAGTATTACTTCCCAATCCCATTTATTCTGCCTTTTCGTTGGGATTTGTTTTTGTTTGTATATCTTTATTCTATATTCTATCAAACTCGCATTTTGTAGCTGCCGCGCAGCTCCTTATTTACGTAGGAGCCATAAATGTTTTAATCATTTTTGCTGTGATGTTCATAAATGGTTCAGAATATTCCAAAGATTTCCACCTTTGGACCGTGGGAGATGGAGTAACTTCCGTGGTCTGCACAAGTATTTTTTTTTCACTAATTACTACTATTCCAGATACGTCATGGTACGGGATTATTTGGACTACAAAAGCAAGCCAGATTATAGAGCAAGATCTGATAAGTAATAGTCAACAAATTGGGATTCATTTATCAACAGATTTTTTTATTCCGTTTGAGTTTATTTCACTAATTCTTTTAGTTGCGTTAATCGGCGCAATTGCTGTAGCTCGTCAATAATAACTCTTTAGAACCGGAAAAACCTTGTTATGAGCTATCCCATGCATTTCCTTTTTCTATTTGACTTTGGATATAAAATAGAAAGTCTTTATTAGTTTGATCTATTCCCAATATATTCCTTTATTTCATTATTCTAGTCAATCCAATTGGTTAAATTGTTGTTCATATTGAAATGAATCGAGATTGATAAGGAGTTGGTTAATGATGCTCGAACATGTACTTGTTTTGAGTGCCTATTTATTTTCTGTCGGTCTATATGGATTGATTACAAGTAGAAATATGGTTAGGGCTCTTATGTGTCTTGAACTTATATTAAATGCGGTTAATCTCAATTTTGTAACATTTTCTGATTTTTTTGATAGTCGTCAATTAAAAGGAGCAATTTTTTCCATTTTTGTTATAGCTATTGCAGCTGCTGAAGCCGCTATTGGACTCGCTATTGTTTCATCAATTTATCGTAACAGAAAATCAACTCGTATAAATCAAGCTAATTTGTTGAATAAGTAATATTATCCTATTAAAATAAAATTAGAATTTTCATAAATCAATTCAAATTAGCATGTGTGCCACGTAAGGTATGATCATGTTATCACAAAGATAAGAAATCAAAGTAGTTTGGCACTGTCAATCCAGAAAAAACCGGGTAACTCATCGATTCATCCAGTATTAATATTTAAATATATAATTCATTTATCAATTTACTAGATTGAAACTTTATTACGTTCAAAAATATCGATCCAATGTCGCATTCAGTAAAGATTTATGATACATGTATCAGGTGTACTCAATGTGTCCGAGCCTGTCCTACGGATGTATTAGAAATGATACCTTGGGACGGATGTAAAGCCAAACAAATAGCTTCCGCTCCAAGAACAGAGGATTGTGTCAGCTGTAAGAGATGCGAATCCGCCTGCCCAATGGATTTCTTGAGTGTTCGAGTTTATTTATGGCATGAAACAACCCGCAGTATGGGTGTAGCTTATTAATACGTTACAGAAACCTCTCCTTGAGTCCATTTTTTTACCGCCAAAACATGTGCCCAAAAATATCTTATTTTTGGGCACATGTTTTTATGGTCCAAGCGTATCTTGTCTTTACCACGAACAAATTTCCTTGGTTAACAATAATTGTAGTTTTACCAATATTTGCGGGTTCCTTCATTTTCTTTCTTCCCCATAAAGGAAATAGGGTAATTAGGTGGTATACTATATGTATATGCATGTTAGAACTTCTTCTAACAACCTATGCATTCTGTTATCATTTCCAATTGGACGATCCATTAATCCAACTAGTAGACGACTATAAATGGATCGATTTTTTTGATTTCCGTTGGAAATTAGGAATAGATGGACTGTCTATAGGACCCGTTTTATTAACAGGATTTATCACAACTTTAGCTACCTTAGCGGCCTGGCCTGTTACTCGGGATTCTCGATTATTCCATTTCTTGATGTTAGCAATGTACAGTGGTCAAATAGGATCATTTTCTTTAATTGACCTTTATCTTTTTCTAACCATGTGGGGAGGAAAATTAATTCTCTATTCAGCCACAAAATTTATTTTGTACACGGCGGGGGGTTCCATTTTTCTCTTAATGGGAGTTCTGGGTATCGGTTTATATGGTTCTAATGAACCAACATTAAATTTTGAAACATCAGTTAATCAGTCGTATCCTGTGGCTTTGGAAATAATATTCTATATTGGATTTTTTATCGCTTTTGCTGTCAAATTACCGATTCTACCCCTACATACATGGTTACCGGATACCCACGGAGAGGCACATTACAGTACTTGTATGCTTCTAGCCGGAATTTTATTAAAAATGGGAGCGTATGGATTGATTCGGATTAATATGGAATTATTACCACACGCTCATTCTATATTTTCTCCTTGGTTGATGATAGTAGGTACAATACAAATAATTTATGCAGCTTCAACATCTCCCGGCCAACGTAATTTAAAAAAAAGAATAGCCTATTCCTCGGTATCTCATATGGGTTTTATACTTATAGGAATTGCTTCTATAACCGATACGGGACTCAATGGAGCTATTTTACAAATAATCTCTCATGGATTTATTGGTGCTGCACTCTTTTTCTTGGCAGGAACGAGTTATGATAGAATACGTCTTGTTTATCTCGACGAAATGGGCGGAGTAGCTATCCCCATGCCAAAAATATTTACGATGTTCAGTAGCTTTTCCATGGCTTCCCTTGCATTACCGGGTATGAGTGGTTTTGTTGCAGAAGTTATAGTCTTTTTAGGAATAATTACCAGTCAAAAATATCTTTTAATGCCCAAAATTGCCATCACTTTTGTAATGGCAATTGGAATGATATTAACTCCTATTTATTTATTATCTATGTCACGCCAGATGTTCTATGGATACAAGTTATTTAATACTCCAAACTCTTATGTTTTTGATTCTGGACCGCGCGAGTTATTTGTTTCCATCTCCATTTTTCTACCTGTAATAGGTATTGGTATGTATCCCGATTTTGTTCTTTCACTATCAGTTGACAAGGTTGAAGGTATTCTATCTAATTATTTTTATAGATAGTTTTTTAAAGAAAAAATAAAAGTATTTTTATTTTATTAAATTTAAAATAAAGTAAAAACAAAATATGAATTTGAATTTTCACCCAATCCGCTTGGTCTTTGCGAGAACCGCGTGAATCACTACACTACTTGATTCACATGGTTCTCGCCGGTTGACGCAAAGTCTTTTATATATACCGTATTCTGTTTGTAACTTTTCTTTAGTTTAACTAGAGGTTAACGTAAATGCACCATAACTGTGTAGCCCTATTCCTAATAGATTGACCCCAAAATAGCATATCCAAATTATAAGAAAACCTATAGTCGCCACAATTGCAGAATTTGTCCCCTGCAAATTTTTATTTGTTCGAGTATGCAAATAAATTGCGAATACGATCCAAGTAATAAACGCCCAAGTTTCCTTTGGATCCCAACTCCAATATGATCCCCACGCTTCATTAGCCCATACTGCTCCTGAAAGAATACCTATGGTTAAAAAGATGAATCCTAGGCTAATCACACGATAACTCCAATAATCTAATTGTTGAATCAATTGGGCCTTGTAATAATTGTTAACAGGAAAAAAAGCTTTTTTTTGAAAAATATTGTTGCTTTCATTCTTGTATTGGATTTCACCAAAAGAAAATGACCCATTTAATTTTAATAAATTCTTACTTTTAGAACTATAAAAAAGTTTTCTAAATGTAATGACTAGAAGTGCTACTGATAATAATGATCCGCAAAGAAGAGCCGCATAGCTCAATATCATCATACTTACGTGCATTATTAACCATTCCGATTGTAGAGCGGGTACTAATATTGTGGGTTTATGTATTTCATTTAAAAGACCCGATGTAGCAAAGCCTTGGGTAAAAATAGTACTTGAGGCAGTTATTGTTGTTAAATAATTTTTTCTTATTTTGAAATAAGGAACTATATGAATAAGGGAGAAACTCCATGAAAGAAAAATTAATGATTCGTATAAATCACTTAGTGGAAAATGGCCCGAATCAATCCAACGAGTTATTAACAATCCTGTTAGACATAAAAAAGTCGCTATCATCCCCTTTTCTGACGAATAATATGGTTTTCTAATTTGATTGCCCAATAAGCTTATCAAATGAATTGTAATTACAATTGAAACAATAGAAAAGGAAATATGAGTTAATATATGCTCTAAAGTTGAAAATATCATAAAAATGAAAAAACGGGGAATCCCCCCGTATTAATTAAGAAATATAAATTGGGAATTTAATTTAATTTTATTATAGGATCTATTTGATATCTTTTAGAAGATGGCATGCCGCCACTCGGACTCGAACCGAGATGCTCTAGCACTGCTTCCTAAGAGCAGCGTGTCTACCGATTTCACCATAGCGGCTTGCTCGAACTCATAATAACCTATTTATATTCAATCGTCGAGATTGAACAAGTCAATTCACTCAAATAAGTTTTTTTTAGTAAAGAAAAAAAAAAGAGTTCAAAAAAGTCAATTTAAAGGTTCAGTAGTTTCTTTAAGGTGTCTCGTTTTAGGGCTTTGACGTAGTTTAGCCGATTCTAAAATACGATTTTTGCAACTATAGAATTCTTCGATAGACTAAAAAACTTTTTTCTTTTATTGTCATTATTTCTGGTTTATCTGATTTAATAAATTCCATTTGAAACACAAACTCAATTTTATCAATGAATCTAAAATATGTCTATTTTGGATTACTCCAAATTGCCACTTGTACATAATATCTCAACAATTAAGTTCTTTTATTGATTATTGATTGGGCTGAAAATTGGATATATATGGAAAATAAATTTAATTTAATATTATAATATAAGAAATTAAGAAGTCAGAAAGTGATCCAAAAATCTTTAACACGGAATGGATTAGTTTGAACAATTAATTAATTTGAACTAAAAATATTCTATCTGCCCTTCCTGATAAATATCATTTTTTTTTTCATTATTTATTCTTGTAAAGGTCGATGGGGAAAAGAAGACTCCCCACCACCAAAATATGAATGAAAATATACTAAAATAAAAAATCTTATATATATATTTATTATATTCTTTTTTATTTTATAATTTAGAAATGAAGAATACGTCTTCTTTTTATAAGATTAAGAGTCTATTTCATATTGATTAGAATAGGAACTGCCAATTGTTAATTTTATATTAATTTTAATATTAAATTAACAAATTACTGATCCAATTTTTTTAGTCAAATCCATTCAAAATTATTCCAATATAATATTTTAGGACTTGTTTGTTTGTCGTACAAAAAAACTTTTTGAATTCCCGGTAGAAAGAGATTTCCCTAATGACAAAGCTTTTAATGCCGCCCAATATCCTTTCCTTTTCCAAATATTTTTACGAATACGCTTTTTTGATATCGAAGTACGTTTTTTTGGAACTGCCATTTAAAAAAGAAGAAGTTAGTCATTGTTATAGTTGGATGTGAAAGACATCTATTGTTCAAAACGAATTATTATTTCTTATCTTATTCATTATTTATTTTTTTTTCTAAAAGATTCTCTTAATAGAAATCTAGATACATCAAAGATCCGTGAAAATTTTATCAAAAATGACTCGAAATAACAAAATTTTGCCATACACTATTTGTAAAACCAAAAATTTTTGGTTTGGAACTCTTAGTTCTCGTTGTTTATATCTCATCTGCTATGGGATAGAAATCAAAAGAAATAAAGAACCTAAAATACCTTTATTGTAGTCATTCTATATTTTATTTACATGTAATAAAACTTGTAAACTTTTGCCTAATAAATTGAGTCTTTTTTTAGTAAAACTTGAAAAAAAAATACACCTAAACTTTAAAACTTGAATGAGACTAGTAAAAAATCTGTTAAAGGGTATGTAGTTTGATAAAAAAGGATCTCAGTCATTTTTTATCCTTGCTCGATAAAAAGTTCATTTTAGAGCTATAATCTTATAAACTTTCCAAATATTCCTAATAAATTGTTTTGATTGAAATGGAAAACAATCAATCCCATAATGAATTAGTTAATGAGTTAAAATAAACTAACTAAAATCAAGAGGTTTTTTTTCATTAGACCAACGACCTTAGTTAATCCTCTAATTCATATTAGCATCAAGTACTCTTTTTAGCCTCAATTTTTATCCTTGCTCTATGAATATGAATAATATTATTACGAGAAATTATCATAATAATAATGATTCTTTTTTTATTTTCCTATTATAAGTATTCGTTTTTATATGTCACTTGGTTATATCATTTGACCAATTGTAACTTCTTGTTTTGCATATTTGAACAATTTTGAAAAGACTCAGAATAAATACTAATATAAATATAAATTATTAAATAAGTTAGTGCATATCTTTATTTTTTATTTACTTTTTCGAAAGAGCTAAGATCCGGTGAATCGGAAACAATTAATTAAGAAAAAAACACTTTTTTTATGGAACAGACATATCAATATGCGTGGATAATACCTTTGCTTCCACTTCCAGTTCCTATGTTAATAGGGTTGGGACTTCTTATTTTTCCGACGGCAACAAAAAGTCTTCGTCGTATGTGGGCTTTTCAGAGCGTTTTATTGTTAAGTATAGTCATGATTTTTTCCATAAATCTTTCTATTCAGCAAATAAATAGCAGTTCTGTCTATCAATATGTATGGTCTTGGATTAATAATAATGATTTTTCTTTAGAATTTGGATACTTGATTGATCCACTTACTTCTATTATGTCAATATTAATCACTACTGTTGGAATTTTAGTTCTTATTTATAGTGATAATTATATGTCTCATGATCACGGGTATTTGAGATTTTTTGCTTATATGAGTTTTTTCAGTACTTCCATGTTGGGATTAGTTACTAGTTCAAATTTGATACAAATTTATATTTTTTGGGAATTAGTTGGAATGTGTTCGTATCTATTAATAGGATTTTGGTTCACACGACCTGTTGCAGCAAAGGCTTGTCAAAAAGCGTTTGTAACTAATCGTGTTGGCGATTTTGGTTTATTATTAGGCATTTTAGGGTTTTATTGGGTAACGGGGAGTTTTGGAAATTTCGTGGATTTATTCCCAAATATTGAATAACTGATTTCGAATAATGAGGTCAATTTTTTATTTGTTCTTTGTGCGCTGTTCTATTATTTAGCCGGTGCTATTGCTAAATCTGCACCAATTTCCCCCTTTCAGTATGGGTTACCTGATGCAATGGAAGGGCGACTCTATTTCGGCTCTCTATACATGCTGCTAACGATGGTAGCAGCGGGGAATATTTCTTGTAGCTCGACTTTATGCCTCTTTTCATATCATACCCCACATAATGAATTTTATCTCTTTGATAGGATAATAACGGTTTTTTTAGGGAGCTCTTTTAGCTCTTGCTCAAAAAGGAACATTAAGAGGGGTGTAGCCTCTTCCACAATTCTCAATTTTTTTTTTAATATTTTTTTTGGGTTATTTGATGTTAGCTCTAGGTATGGGGTTTATCGCAGTAGCCTTATTTTTTTGATTACGCATGCTTAATCAAAAGCGTTATTGTATTAGGGTCGGGATCGTTATTTTCATTCAAGGAAACTCTTGTTGGATATTGTCCAAAAAAGTTCAGATTATGGGTCTTATGGGGGGTTTAACAAAAACAATGGACCAATACTAAAAAATTTTTTTTATTAGTACACTTTCTCTTTGTGGTATTCAACTCTTGCTTGTATTTTGGTCGAAAGATGAAATTCTTAATGATAGTTGGTATGTATTCACTATTTTTGCAATAATAGCATGAGTCTACGCGGGATTAACCGCATTTTATATGTGTCGAATCTATTTACTTACTTTTGAAGGGACATTTAAAACGTTCATTTTTCAAAATACAGTGGGAAAATGGGAATACCCCCTTGTTCAATATCTCTATGGGGTAAAGAGGTTCAAAAATAAGTAACAAAAAAACTTCGTTGGTAACTTTTTAAAAATGAACAAGAGTGGCGTCCTTCTTTTTTTAAATAAAGTAGATCTAATGATGGACAATGTAAGAAAATCTGATCCAACCTTTTCTTTCGATTCCTATTTAGGGAATACCAAGGACTTCTTTGTATCCTTAGAATCAGATAACACTATTTGATTCCCAATACTTATATTATTTTCTATTTACTTTGTCGTTGGATCTTAGGAATCCTTTC
>BQNB010000331.1:30000-37349 GCA_026074375.1 Tanacetum coccineum
GAGAATGTATCTAGGAGTCATATATATAAAGAAGCAGCTTAATAATTGTTACATGTATGATTATTTGCACATTTAGCATAACATGGTTGATGATAACCACCTTAGAGCTTGTTTGTTAAAAATTTCTGTTAACTTATGTTTAATTATAAGATTTTTTTTTTTTGGAACGGCAATTTGTAGCTACATGGCCCCTAGCCCAGAAGGCGTAGCGAGCCCACACAACCAGGTTGAGTCCAGCCCAGAAGGCAATGACACCCTTCCCTTTACACACGCGGGAGAAAACCCCTATCGTCCTAGACAAGACTCGAACATGAGACCTTGCCTAGGAGGGTAAAACCTCCATACCGATGACTTAATAATTTAAGATGACTTAATACAGACACTTTCAGTTTAATAATTTAAGTTATTTTTCTCTATTAAGTCACAAACAAACAATTTTTATATAACTTAATAAATTTGGTTTTTTTTCATATTAAGCCAATTAAGTCATTTTCAAACATCACATTAAACTCGTTGATGTATCAATTATTAAGCATGGCCTAACTTCTCAAACATTGCTATGTTTAGCAAAACTCATAAAAATAAGTGTCTAGTTACCTCTAATTTTGACATGTAACATACCGTAACTCCGTAAGAAGCTTTCATGAAGGATAACTGTTAGTACAAAATATGTTACGGGTTGAAATGATAGGTTTGGATGGTTGTTGGACTAGGCCAAAGAGTGAGATCTTGTACTAAATCAAGTAATGAGATGATTTCTGCACAACTTATTGATAAAACGTTAGTCATTACTGCGTGAGGGACGGACCCGCACGATTTGGACGCGACGTAAGGTAAAAAATGTTTGTCAGAGAATGTCGGAGTATGTGTGTCTTAAATGTGGTCAGAAGATCATACCATGTGGGGTGTAAGAGTACCATTTTTTTATAGGTGAGCCCAACATTAGGTTTTTCTAATATTTCGCTCGTTTTTGTTAGTGGGTCGAAGTGGGACCCTCGTCAGGAAATGATCCGCTTATAATCGTGACTTGCGGACATAGATCCATGCCTTGCGGGCTTTCGGTTGTCTTCCGGAATGGTCCTCTGGAAGCCTTCGTCCGTCCTGCTGTCTCGAACCGTAGCAGTTGGGTGGTCTGGGCTTTGTTGTTGGGATCCATTGGCCTTGTGATTGTTTTATTGGGCTTGGGCCCTATGCATGACTTATGTAGTCCAGACCCAAATGTCTGCTACACATGTTATACGTCATCAAGTCCCCCCAGTCTAGTATATCTATTGCATGCGGCATTGTAGCGTGCGGTAGATGTTACTAGACTCAGGTTCAGTATTCTTCGTATCCTTGCGTCCTCTGTGATTACTTGTTTTTCCATGACGTTCCGTTACCCTTGTAAGGTGAGATGTGGGTGACGTGGTCTCTTCGTGGCCTTTCACCTTCTGACTGATTTGACTCTTTAGTCCACCTGCTCAACTGTCATCACTATCTTTACTTTTAATCCTGACCGTTGACCTCGGAGGTCATGGCCACGTGTAAGCATCCAGGGGTACTTTGTATTTACTATACCGATAGTATAAATACTCAATTTGTTTTTCACTGTGTCTATTCTACTTCTTCCACTGTTTTCGCCATTGTTAAAAAATTTTGAGCTTTTTAATTTGATTATTTGCATCGCTTTTCGAAGAACTTTTGCAGGTTAAATTTTTAAACCTCTGTCTTCTATCATGAGTGTTATTACGGACGTTAAGTGTGTTCTTTCTCAGAAAGCATTTGATGCTTTTTTTGAAAAATTTCATATTCCTGAAGAAGTACACCATGTTCTGCCCAATCAGGGTGATACAATGCATGAGAGACCTGCTGGAAAGATTGGGTTATATACTAGGTTTTTTGACTTTGCCAACTTTAGGCTGCCTTTGTCTACCTTTGTTGTTAATATAATTAAGCACTTCCGCATCAACATATCCCAACTATCTGTTATTGGGGCGGCCAAGGTTTCTCATTCTGATATCTTGTGTCGTGTTTATGGGATTACACCGACCGTTGGGTTATTCTGTTGCTTCTATGTGAATTTAAAAAAGAATGGATGGATGTCTTTCATTAAGCGCTTTGATAAATCTCTTGTATGTTAGACGAAACCTCTTGACTCTCTCAAAAATTGGAATGATCACTTTTTCTGGGTTGATGACTTTGCTTGCCCTGCGCGTTTTCTATGGCATACTGCCAAAAACGTGACTAGGGATCCCGCTCCGACAGCGGCCGATTTTAATGCTCAAGATTATGCTACTCTTGTTGCTCATCCCTCTTCGTTCCGGAAGTTTCCAGAGGAATTCTTGTGCTTGGTTGGACTTAGCCGCCATTACACTCTGGATGAGGAAACTTATCCCTCATTTTTGGATAAGGACGGAGAGGGTGAGTGTCTTCTCTTGTATATATGTTATGTGTTTTATAGCTTGCTATTTTGTTTCTAAATGTGCTTCCTTTCCTTCGTTTTGCAGATATGGATATCTTTGCTTTCATTCAAATTCCGGATCCCACCAAGGTGAAAATTGCTGAGCGAGAGCGAATTAAAGGTGAGCCACGGTTGTTGGAGACTACTATCGGTCGCACTATTCCTCTGCTTCCAGTTACGCCTGACCGTGGTGAAAGCAAGTTGGAGGCCAGTGTTGACAAGCTGTTTGATGAAGGCGGTAGCGGTACCCAGGCGGAACAAGGAGATTCTGCGGGTGGTGGTGGTGGTGGTGGGAAAGGTGTTAATATGTTATTGAGGTTGCGGATGCTGCTACTAAAGATGTGGCTCTTGCACAGCCAAGACGTCAAAAGAAAAGGAAACCCCTTGTTGTTGATGTTGGTGTGCCTTCGCATCCTCCCGAAAAGTTAAGGGGGGATCACGAAACCCCAAGTGTGCCTTCTGTAGCTGGGAAATCTAAGTCTGCGGTCCAGAGGTTGCTTGCTGGAGTCGTATTAAATGTTGAGTTCAGGGGTGAACCTATTCCCATTTTGCCCTTTGTTACATCTTCTGTATCTGCCACGCCTGAGCATGAGGGCGGAGATCACACTGACTCCATGACTGGACTTAACCTCCAAACCATTAGGGCTTCTCAAAGGTTCGTTATTTCTTCAGACTCATCTCATCATTAAGGTGCTAATGTCATAGAGGCTAAAGTTGATTCTCTTGTTAGGTCTACCGTGCCGCTAATGATGACTGTTACTACTGTTATTCCCACCGTTGACTCTACTGCTATTACTAAAGAAAAAACTGTTAAACCTTCATTGTTTGGTGTTGATTCTTCTTCAGCTGATAGGACCGATCCCACCCCGGGTGGCTTTTTTGACCGTACTGGCAGTGACTTTCTTGTCGGTGGTATCCGCACCGTCATTGACCCTGATTCTGATCCTTAAAAAGTTTACATTCCTCAATGGAACGTAACGAATGGGTCTCGTATTGATGATGGTGGCATTTTCCGCGAGATGGTTGACGAGTTCGCTCCACCTAAGTTTTTTGCATTTGTTCGCAGAATGGAACTTGACCAACTCTTTACTGAGTTTAATGTCGGGGATGCTCGCTAAATGTCTCTTAGTGCTGAGGTAAGGATGCGTGTTGAGTACAATATTAGAGAGAATAGGAGGTTGAAATCTGTGTTGAAGAGAAGGATGAGTTACTAAAAACCAGAGATGAAGAGATTGAGAATCTTAAGGCACAGATGTTGCTTAAAGAGGCGGAAGTTGCAGAAGCCATTTGTCTCCGTGCTGAAGCTTCCAAGTTTAAGATTGTGGAGAAGTCCCTTCGGGATGAGGTAAACGCTTTGGTTGAGCATAATACCATCCTTGAAAAGGAGCGGAATGCTCTGGATGTAAAGGTGGCGAATCTGGAAGCTTCAGTAATAAGCAATGAACGTGAACTGACTGATTCGAACGCCCAGCTTACTTCCGTCAAGTCCCAAAATGGCAACCTTATTGATCAGGTACGCACTTTTATACTTAGGGTTTTTTTTCTTATCTGTTTTCTTTCGCATGATTGTAGGTGCATGAGCTATAGGTTTCTTCTTCCAGACTCAAAGAGAAACTTTCTAACTATGAGAATTTGACTGAGCGGCTCGAGGAATTTCAGGATGCTCAGCTGAAGGTTGTTAATGATAAGTTTGATAAGCTGTATGCTGATTTTGTAGAGATTGCTCTTTATTTGGAGGAGAAGATCTATCCTCACCTTCTCACTACCATCTCCTCCCGTAGGTGGCTACTTACCCATGACATGGAGCTTGTTATTGCTAAATGCCTGAATTCGCCCAAATATCTTTTTGCCCTCTAAGCATCTATTGGTAAAGCCATTGAGAAAGGCATGCAGGATGGGTTATCTGCTGGGATTACCCATGGCAAGGAAGGTAGAGTTTTGACAGATGTTGCTACTTATAATCCTTCTACGAAAGTTGATTACGTTTCTGCTTTGCAACAACTTCAAAATGTGAATTTCTCCCTGCTTGCGGAATTAAAGACTAACAAGGATGCTAGTGTCGAAATTCTGATGAACATTCTTCGTCTGGAAGAGACTCTTGCTAAAAGGTTGGGTTTGAGTGAGCCGCAACCCCATGTTGACCAGCTGATGGTACCTATTCATCACTCACCAGACAAAACTGTTGTTGGTGCTTCCGTCCTCTCACTTGCTTTGGGTGTTTCTGATGCCTGGGTCCGGAAGATTAGCAGAACATTACAAGCCATAGATATGTTCTTCAAGATGTCTTTGTTCCTTTGGCTGAGCCCTTTTCTGCTGCAGTCATAACAGGTGCGGAAGGCACTTCTGACGTTGTGCCTGCTATTGTTGGCACTACCGCAGCTTTGTCTATCACTTTTGCTTCTGCCAGTACCGTTACTCCCATTTCTGTAGATGACTACGAGGTTACAGGTACGGATGATCAGGCAGCCGCTAATGAGAATGTTACTGACGGGAATGCTAACCCCTTTCCTAATGTTGATGATGCGGAGTTGAACATCCCGCAGTGACTTGCTTACAGTTTTGTTTTGGTCGTATATGATTTTGTATGTGAACAATTTTCTCACTGTTTTTATCCGTTAGGTACCGCGGTCGCTTGTGACCTTTTTGTTGCGGTAAAATGTACTTGTACAATTTTTAATGTTTTAATGCTTAATATGGTTCTGCTATCGTTTTAATATCATGGTGATATGTTTATCGTGATAGTCTTTGTTTGAATATTTTTGGGTTATTCTCCCTACATTGGGCTTGCAATACCTCTTATGTATATTTGAGCGAATTTTGAGGTTACTCACCCTTTTGTTATACGGAATAACATTGATTGGGTCATGCCCTATTGCGTGCGCGTCTTAATCACAAAAAAACATTGCAAAGTAAGGAATAAGGAATTTAAAGGAAAATTTGTAAAGGTAGCTAGGCTTTACTTTTATTGAAATTTTAAAAGACATTACAATGTGTAAATAAGATAAATTGAAATGCATTACCCCCACTGCGGAGTCCGCATGGGTGAGTTGCTTACATTTTGTGAATATAACACTTCTTGAGGTTACTGATATTCCAAGTCCGTGGAAGTTTCTTTCCATCACGGTCTCTTAGATATATGCTCCCTTTCCAAGTACTTCCGTTACCTCATATGGTCCTTCCCATTTGGGGCCTAGCTTCCTTGTGTCTTCTGCCTGGCTTGCATCATTGTTGCGGTACACAAGGTCTCCTGGTTTGAAACTTGTATTTCGAACTTTTGAGTTATAGTATTTTTCCATTTTTGCTTTACTCTTAACTTCACGTATTTCTGCTTCCCCTCTCCTTTCTTCCAAGAGATCGAGGTTGATTTCTAAAGCTTCATTGTTTTGTCACAAGTCCACTTCCGCTGTTCTGAGTGTAGGCATGCCAATCTCTGCCGGAATGACCGCCTTCGTTCCATATGTTAATGAGAACGGGGTATCTCCGTTGCTAGATTTTATCATTGTGCGGTGTGCCCATAGAACATGAGGGAGCTCTTCCATCCAGTTCTTGCTTCTTGCATCCAACCTTTCTTTTATTCCTTCTCCTAAGCTGCGATTTGCTCTTTCTACGAGGCCGTTGGTCTGCGGATGTTTGGCGGATATACAGTTTTTTGCACCAATCCTTAAATGGATCATCTCGAAACTGTTTTCCATTGTTCGAAATAATCTCTTTGGGGAGTCCAAATCTGCAGACGATGTTGTCCCATACAAATTTTTTGATCTGATTTCCAGTGATGGTTGCGACCGGTTTTGCTTCAATCTATTTTGTGAAGTAGTCCATGGCCACTATCAAAAATTTGACTTTCCCTAGCCCTTCTGGAAAATGTCCAGCTATGTCAATTCCCCATTTGTAGAATGGCCATAGATACGTGATTGGGGTTAGCTTTTGATGGGGGTTCCTTGGAATGGGTTTATGAATTTGATAGTTTTGGCATGCTCTTATTAACGTCCTTGCGTCTTTATGTATGGTAGGCCAGTAGTAACCAGTCTATAAGGCCTTAGCCACGACGGATCATGTACCTACGTGCATGCTACAAGATCTTTCATGTATCTCTCTCAAAACATAGTTGGCTTGGAGTGGCCCTACGCACCTTAGCCATGGTCCGAGAAAGGATTTTTTGTAAAGGGTCCCATTAATTACGGCAAATCACCATGACTTATGTCTTATTGCCCATGCTTTCTTCACATCTGCTGGTTGGATTCCTTCCGCAAGGTATTTAAAAATTGGAGTCATCCATGTATCTCTATCTTCCTCCACTACTGCCAGTATTTCTACTTCGCTTATGGACTTTTCTTTTAATTCTTCAACCAATACTTGCTTACTTAAGTATGCAAAGCTTGTGGAAGCTATTTTGCTTAGTGCATCGGCTTTTTATTTTCACTTCTAGGGACTTGTCTGATTGAGAACGCCTTGAAGCTGTTTGTAAGTGTTATTACCTTTTCCAGGTAGTGGATCATGTCAGTCTCCTTTGCAACATACGTTCCGTTCACCTGATTGGCCACTAAACGTGAATCCACATTTGCTTGGAGATTCTTAACGCCCATTTGTTCCGCTATGTAACACCCCCAAAAATGTGTCGCAACGAAAATATGTCCGGGGGCGTTACTTCATAATATAACAGCACAAGATACAAGAGAACGACCTCTAAATGTGTCGTTTGAAAAGTAATTTCGTTGATTTTCTTGAAATTGATATAACATTTGTCCCAAAATTTTATCACAATGAAAAGCTTGAAAACAATACAACGAGATTTGATCATTTGAATGTAGAAGACTACAATGCACATCAGATAATCCAAGCATCTAATTCACCTGAGAAAAACATGCTTAAAAGTGTCAACATAAAGTTGGTGAGTTCATAGATTTTTGTA
>BQNB010000331.1:38433-57666 GCA_026074375.1 Tanacetum coccineum
ATGAAACTGTTATATATTAATCTCATTCAGACACTTTTTTTTTCACAAAAAACAAACAATATTATTTCATTCAGATTCAGATATTTACGCCTCAGATTCAGATTCAGATGTGCGAGTCAGATTCAAAGCCTCTTAATAAACAAACAACACATAAATAAGCAACTAGGGACTTAAGGAGCTAAAATCAGAACTCATCCTAGACCTAATAAGCACAAATGAATGAAAATAAGCTAATAAATTAAGCAAGAAAACTATGAAAAGGCCTAAAGATAACAGATTAGCTATATTTAACTAGGAAATTTTAAAAGCTAAACTGTTTACATTTTCTAGACTTGATAAGCAAATAAAAAGCAAATAAGCTTAAAACCTATAACTACCTAGACCTATTAAGCAAATGTGACTAGTTTTAAACCAACAGAATGAGCTTAAAAGCTCATATCAGCTAAAAGCAAAAATTGACCAAAACAAGCAGTTTAAAATAGAAAATGACTAACTTTAAGCTAAAATTAAAACCTAATAAGCACTTTGAAATAAGTTGGAGACTGAAAACATAATAAGTTTGACATCCAAATAACACATAAAAACAGGAATTAAGAAGATTGTTTTTAAAAATAAGCTAAAAGAAGGACTTGGAAAAGTGACAGATGCTACTTCTTATTAAGATCTTTTGAAATGAGATGACACTTTTTAAGCTAAAAATAAGACTCTAAAGCTAAAATGACACACTGAAAACTGAAAACAGATTTAGCCCAATCTCCAATAAGCTAATTCCTACAAATACTATCCTTTATTAAGCTAGAAATTACCCTTAACTTTTATGCACAATCAATATTGAAAACTTAGATTCATTTGAATATTTGACAATTGGTTTTAAAATGAACTTAACCAAGATAGAATACTTTCAAAACAGAACTAATTAAAACATAAAAACAACACCTTATTTGCATATTAAAGGATTTAGCCTAATTAAGCTTTTTAGGAAACTCTAAAAATGGCAGATTTAAGTCACTTATAAAACAGCCTACAAGCTTAAGAGAACTAAATTTAAACTTCACTAAAACTAAACTTAAAGCTTAATGTGAGCTTAATCAAACTTAACTAATGACCAAAAATAGCACAAGCAGTTTTAACTGCTTGTGCCAAACACCCTTTTAAAAACTAAAAAGCTATTTTTAAGCTAAGACAAACTTCAAAAAGCTATTAATCATGAAAACAGATGAAGAACTAAAGCTAATGAAGACAATTAAGCTAAAAACCTAGGGGAGAAAGCTCAGAGTATTAAGCTAAAATAATAAGCTAGTTTGACTATTTTAAAGGACATATTCTATTTTAACCAAAACTAATCTATTATAACTATGAACTAAACTCATTAAACTAAAATAAGACAGATAAAAGGATTAATAAGTCAGAATAAGCAAATTATAAGCATAAATAAGTAAATGAACAGTAAATAAGCTAAAATTATAAAAATGAAAAACATACAAAGGCCCTTGCTTAAACAGGGATAAACAGGCTCATAAGAGCTTATCAACATGCTCTAGCTTGTTTCAAAACAATCTAGTGACTTATAAGAACTTAAAGAGCTTATAAAAGCTTAAACCAGCATTTTCTTTTGAGTGTATAAAACAGAAAACTCAGTGACTTATAAGAACTTAAAGAGCTTATAAAAATTTGGCTTAGAAACAATTTTTAACATAAAAAGCATAAGAGTAAAACAAGTTAACATAAAACCTTAAAAATACTAAAAACTGAAATTTTCATTAAACATTAAAACATTACAATGCTTGAAAGGAAAGTACAATAAAGTGATTTAAAAGCTGTAAAATACAATAAGTGGTATGTGCTTAATTACACATACCATTTTCCATTCTAAACGGACTTAAACGCCTAAAAACGTACCAAAAATACATTGTATTTGTATGTTTTGCTTTTGTATTGTGCAGGATACGGATATTCAAGAAAAGGAACAAAAAGAAAGACAAAAACAAACAAATCCAAGCACGGAATGGAAAGGACAAAGTCAAAAGTCATCGAAATGAAGAAACTACAACTTGAGGGGCTAAAACTGCCAAACCTCAAGTTGTATTTCAAAAGATACCAAGTTGAGGGACTATAACTGCCAACCGGGCAGAGATTACATTCAAGTTATACAACTTGAGGGGACAAAACTGCCTACTTACCCTAAAGTCATCTTTCCCGCCTAACACAAACCCAGTTACAACTTGTATGTCGCCCATACTTCTCCCCTGCAAAACCACTCCTCACCCTAGCCAAAATCATTTCATCCACCCTACTAAACCCCCCCAGTTGTATAAATGCCATGTTGGCAATCCCTCACCTTTCCCAAGTATCTTCAATGGCTGAGATTGACTCCAAAGAAGCACAAATGAAATCAAAGGCTGGGATTTGCTTTGGATTCACCTCACACAACAAGCACACTTCGTTTTTGCTCTCCAAAGAAGCACAAGCTGCAAGTCCAAGACTTCGGCTATAAATAGAGCTTTTTGTAAGCCTTTGAGGCATCTAGTTTTATCTAGTTTTAAGTTTTAATATAACTTAGCTTATTTTCAATTATTTACAGCTTTGTAACACTTTCAAGATTAATGCAAGTTTGAAGTTTTTAAGTCAATTTACAATACCAGTGTTAAGTTTCTTAATCATATTGTTTTGTGTTCAAGTAAATCTAAAAAGTTAAGTAGTGAAGAGAAAATCATACCAATCACTCTCAAATATACCACAGCTTATTGTATGGATGATAAGCCAGTTCTGGATGGGCTTATGGACTCTTACTAACTTGTTTTCTACAAGTTAGAGCTTGTAGATTGTTGATTTAGCCCTGTTTTGAGCAAGGGTGTTGTAAGTCTCTCTTTTTCTTACTTTACTTATTTATTGCAGAACTGTTAGTTCATTTGTTAACACTGTTAGTTTTGAGTTAATACTGCTAGACTAATTCATGCTTATTTAAGTGCTTATTATTGATTGAAATTTGCTTATAAGTATTTTACTTTGTTATTTGATAATCTGTTTTTAATTAGTTTGAAAGAAAAATGATTTTTAAAGGCTATTTTCAACTAACAGTACTAACTTAAAGTTAGTACTGCTAGTTCATTTTAGGAACAGTACTAACTCAACACTAGCAGTACTAACTTAAAGTTAGTACTGGTAGTTATTTTAGTTAATACTGGTAGTTCATTTTAGCTTATCAGCTTATTATCTCTGCTTATTAAAGATTTCCTTAGCTTTTTAGAGTATATTAAACCATTTTCCTTTACTTTCTTTAGGGGTAAGCTCATTTAAGCTTATTTTCCCTTTTCAAAGTATTTTCAAGTGTTCATCAGTTTTAGTTTTCTAGCTTATTTATCATTATAATCTATTCTGGTTGCTTAATCTTATGCCTAAATGCTTATTAGGGGTAGTTAATTATCTGTTTTAGCTTATTTGCTTATTTCTTGTTTCATAGTGTTTTGTTTAAGCTAGCAGTACTAACTTAGACCAACAGTACTAACATATAACTAGCAGTACTAACTTCAAGTTAGTACTGGTAGTTAATACTGGTAGTACTGCTGTTAGTACTGTTGAGCTTATCTTATTTTATTTAGCTTAATTGTTTTTTTGTATTTGCTCATTTAGAGTTAGTTAGCTTATTTGATTTGTCTTAAGTTTATTTGAGCTTATTCGTGCCTTAGTGTAGAAGTTTTAAGTGTTTTTGCCATTTCTAGCTTTTGTTTTTGTTCCAGCTTATTCTCTTTGCTATTTTTATGTGCTTTTGCTTATTTTTATCAGTTTTAGTGCCAAATCATTCCTTGTGACATTCAAACACAAATCATCAATCGTCTTGCGATTTTCCATCTCTAGCCTCGTTGGGACATAACGACCCGGGAACACTCTATACTGCTTCCGGTTTTCTTGATCTCGCGGATTCTGATCCTTTGTTGTATTTATATTATATATAGATAGATTTTAAGGAGTAAGTTTTGGCGAGTCAAATTTTGGCGCCGCTGCCGGGGAGGCTGAGCAAGAATATCGTTACGTTTGACAGTTTGTCTTTGAACCTGTGAATATTTCCTTCTACAAAAACATAAAAAGTACAAAAATATTTTTCAATTTTTTTTAGTATAATTATCATACAAAAGCCAAAGAAAAATCAAAAATATAAAAAAATTGTCCATAAAAAAAAAGTTTATGGTCAACATGGAAACATAACTAGCTAGGTTTTAATGAAGATATGAAGTACAAGACCAACTTGTGTAGTTTGTGTGCTCTATGTCCCCATGTGTGTTGTATGCCGTGGGTTAGGAGGGGGAAGGGCTTCTAGAAGTCTTTTGATATTTACAAAGTATCTAGTGAATTATATGTAAGTTATAACTTGTAGATTTTGTATAAAAGTGTTCATTTGTACATGTTTATGTCTTGGTTGGTTTTTCTTGTGTACAAAGTGACATATGATATTAACTTGGGTAAAGTTTAATAAAACTTTGGGTATTGGGTACAATCGTGGGTATTTGTTGAAGCGTAGAATTATTTTTGTGGTTCCGGGAATGCCTAAACTTAATTTATCGCGAAACGTATACACTTTACGTATCCGATAAAAATAAAATGAACAAAGACCATAATTATTCTCAAAATAATTATTTAATACTTGATTGATGTAAACGTTTAATTGTTTGATGCCCGTTTACATTGAACGCTAATTTTTAGCTTACGCGATTTTACTTAATACATGAAATTAAAAGCAAACGCGTACAACACTAAAAATAAATAGTAGATTTATTGACGTCATCAATGACTTGAAACTCGGAGCTGTTTTTTTTTTATATCTTGTTGCTTTGGTATAGTTGATTTGGGTGTGTTTGTTTGTTGTTGTTTATTTGTTTTTTTATTTGTTTTGTGATGGTTGTGTTTGTTGGTGATTTTTTTTGTTTTGTTTTGAGTGTGTTTGCTTCTTTGTTTTGGTTTTGTTTTGTTTATTTGTTGTTTACTGTTTGTTTTGTATGTTTTTTGTTTTGTTTTGTATGTCTATTGTTTTGTGTTTTTTGTTGTTTGTTTTTTTTGTTTTTTTTGTTGTTTTGTGGTTCGGTTTGTTTGTTTTCTGGTTGTTATTTTGTTGTTTTATTCTTGTTTGTTTGTGTGTTGTTTTGATGTTAGTTGTGTTTTTGTTAAACTGGGCATTGTGTTTTGTTTTGTTATGTTTGTTTTTGTTGTTATAGGCTTCCCTCATTAAACAAGCCTTGTCCTTAAGGCTTACGATGCAGTACTTGACGACGGTATGGTCTTGGTGAAGAGGTGTGGGTATTTCTTCTTGAATTGGTCTTCACATTCCCACATAAACTCAGGACCTCTCTTGGAGTTCCATCGAACCTTGACAATTGGTACACGGCTTTTCCTTAACCGTTTGACCTCACGATCCATAATCTCTACAGGTTCCTCAACAAACTGAAGTTTGTCATCAAAATGAAGTCCATCCAACGGAATGGCTAACGGTTCGTCGGCATAACACTTCTTCAAATTGGATACATGAAATGTATTGTGAACCCTGCTTAGCTCTTCTGGAAGCTCAAGCTTGTAAGCAACCTCTCCAACCTTTTCTAACACCTTGAAAGGTCCAACATACCTAGGGTTTAACTTCCCCCGTTTGCCAAAATGTACGACCCCTTTCCAAGGCGAAACTTTAAGCATAACTTTATCCCCGACTTGGAATTCCATCGGTTTACGCTTTAGATCGGCGTAACTCTTTTGTCGATCACGAGCGGCTTGCATCCTTTGCTTGATTTGGATGATTTTCTCAGTCGTCTCTTGAATTAGTTCTGGACTGAGGATTTGAGCTTCTCCAACTTCGGTCCAACAAATAGGTGAACGACACTTTCGACCATAAAGTGCTTCAAATGGTGCGGCCTTGATGCTAGCGTGATAGCTATTGTTATAAGAGAACTCGACTAATGGCAAATGGTTAACCCAACCCTTTCCAAAGTCGATCGCACAAGCACGTAGCATATCCTTGAGAGTTTGAATAGTCCTCTCGCTTTGCCCGTCGGTTTGTGGATGGTACGCAGTGCTCATATCCAAACTAGTACCTAAAGCATACTGAAGTGACTTCCAGAAATTTGATGCGAACCTCGGGTCGCGATCACAAATGATTGAGACAGGTATTCCATGTCTCGTGACCACCTCCTTTAGGTACATTCTTGCAAGTTTATCCATCGGATCTGTCTCTCTTATCGGTACAAAGATTGCGGACTTAGTGAGTTGGTCAACGATCACCAAAATAGTGTCGTAGCTTTGCGATGACTTAGGAAGCTACATGAAAAAATCCATAGTGATGTTGTCCTACTTCCATTCAGGTATCTTGGGTTGTACCAACAATCCTGATGGTCTTTAATGTTCGGCCTTGACCTTAGCACATGTCAAACACTTGCTAACATAGGTGGCGATCTCGGCTTTCATATTGGGCCACCAATATAGCTTCTTCATATCTTGGTACATCTTGTCGGAACCTGGATGAATAGAGTATTTTGACTTTTGGGACTCGTGCATAATCACAGTCCTCAAGTCGCCATAACATGGTAACCAACTCCTGCCATTGAAGCATAGAGTTCCATCCGCACGCTGTTCCAACTTTTCCTTTCTAACTTTCTCCGGATCCTTTGCATTTTCAAGCAACATGCCTCCAACATCTTCGTTCTTGAAGTTCTCTGGTTTTCGTGCTTTTGTCTGAGCATTCAAGATTTATTTAGGAAGATCCATGCCAATAGTCATGACTAAGGCTCGAACTCTTAATGGTTGATCTCTCTCCTTCCTGCTTAGAGCATCAGCAACAACGTTTACCTTTCTCGGGTGATAACGAATCTCATAATCGTAATCACTAAGCAACTCCAACCAACGACGTTGCCTCATGTTCAACTCTTTCTGATTAAGAGTATGTTGTAGACTCTTATGATCAGTGAACACCGTGCACTTGGTTCCATACAGGTAGTGCCTCCAAATCTTAAGAGAGAACACTACTGCTCCAAGTTCCAAATCATGAGTCGTATAGTTCTTCTCATGAATCTTTAGTTGGGGTAATGCATAAGAAATCACCTTTTCTCTTTGCATTAACATAGAGCCCAAACCCTTCTTTGAAGCATCGCAGTATGCGATAAAATCTTCGCTTCCTTTAGGTAAGGCCAAGATTGGTGCACTGCACAACTTCTGCTTCAACAGTTGAAAAGCTATTTCTTGTTTATCACCCCACTCAAACTTGACCTTCTTCTGGGTGAGCTTGGTCATCGGTTTTGCGATCTTCGAAAACCCTTAAATGAATCTTCAATAATACCTAGCAAGACCTAAAAATTGATGAATCTCTGTTGGCGACTTTGGAGATGCCCAATCTTTAATGGATTCGATCTTGGCGGGATCCACGTGAATGCCCTCACTATCACTCACGTGACCAAGGAACTGTACTTTGGGAATCTAAAATTCACACTTGGAAAATTTGGCATACAACTCCTCTTTCTTAAGCAATTATAAGATTAGCTTAAGGTGCTCCTCGTGTTCTTGCTTGTTCTTTGAATATATCAGAATATCGTCAATAAAGACAGTCACGAATTTATCCAAATATGGTTTGCACACCCGATTCATAAGGTCCATGAATACGGCAGGTGCATTTGTCAAACCAAATGGCATAACTTGAAATTCATAATGGCCGTAACGGGTTCTAAAAGAGGTCTTCGGAATGTCTTCTTCTCGAACCCTGAGTTGGTGATAACCCGACCTTAGGTCAATCTTTGAGTAGACACTCGACCCTTGAAGCTGATCAAATAAATCATCAATTCTTGGGAGCGGATAACGGTTCTTCACCGTCAGTTTATTCAATTCCCGATAATCAATGCACATTCAAAACGATCCGTCCTTCTTCTTGACAAACAAGACCGGAGCTACCCAGGGTGAGGAACTAGGTCTTATAAAGCCTTTGTCAAATAGTTCTTTTAGTTGCTCCGACAACTCTTTCATTTTAGAAGGTGCCAATCGATAAGGCGCCCGAGCTACGGGTGCAACAACAGGTATCAAATCGATTTGAAACTCCACTTGTCGAGTCGGAGGAAGACCCAACAAACTATTGGTACATCCTCAAGTCGATTCTTCTCCGACTTGTCTTCAACCTCCTTTGTAGTAACATGTTCCAAAAAGACTGAACATCCTTTTAGCATGTATTCTTGTGTTTTGGAGTACGAGATAATATGTAAACAAGCCTCGTGTCCCTAGTTGCTTCCGTCACCGTGAACAATTAATGATTCATTTCCCTAGGGGATACGAACGATCTTCTCGGCACACACAATGATTGCTTGGTACTTTGCCAACCAATCCATACCAATTATAACGTCGAAACTACCAAGTTCTCCGAGCATTAAATTTATGTTGAATGGGTGTTTTAGGAGATTTAATGTGCAACCCCTAAGGATAGTGTTTAACCCAATTATTCTCTTGTCAGCTAGTTCGACACCATAATAGTGATCTAAGGTAGATGGCGTGATATCAATTTGGGAACTAAATGCAGTAGACACGAAACTCCTATCAGCACCAGTATCAAATAATATAGAAGTATAGCGGTTGTTGAGAAGGAACGTACCTGTCACGACGTTGGAGTTTGGGTTTGTCCCTGCATGTCCCACCGTATACACTTTGGGTGGAGCCCTGTCATTATCAACTTGATTTCCATGGTTTTTGTTGTTCTTCAGCTTTGGACATTCCCTCTTGAAGTGTCTTTGAACTCTACACTTGAAGCCAGTAGGTTTCTCGCCTGACCTAGTGCCCCTCTGATTGTTAACATTGTTGGCATTTCCCGCACTCCTACAGTCATGGGCAAAATGGCCAAATTTGTTGCATTTGTGGCATTTTGGAGCACACGGACCGTCGTGGTGATAGTTGCATTTAGCGTATAGGGGTTTAGATCCCCCGTATGGCTTCTTTTCACCAGTCTCTGCGGTATAAGCCCTGCCAGTGTTCTGCCTCTTGTTATGTTGTTGTTGGTTTTGATTGTTTCAGGAAGTGTTTTCAAACTTCATTTTGTTCTCAGCCTGTCTTTCAGCAATGGTGCTGACTTTCTTATCCATTAGTTCAGTGGCCATTTCAATAGCCTCTTGCATGGTTTTCGGCTTTGATGCTACAATATTTCCATGGATCATGTCGGGCAATCCGCCGACGTACCTTTCAATCTTGTCAGACTCCTCAGGAAACATCCTAACACACAGTAGTGCTAGTTCCTGGAAACGTTGGTTGTACCCAATCACATCAGTACCCTTCACTTTCAAATTCCACAATTCAGCCTCGAGCTTTTTCATCTCGTTCCTTGGACAGTACTTGTCAGTCATTTTCTTTCTCAGATCGGCCCATGTCATTGCATATGCAACATCATGACTGACAGTCAAAACATGGGAATTCCACCATGTTAGAGCACCTGCTAGAAGAGTACAAGTGGAAAACTTAATCTGATTTTCCACAGAGCAGTTGCTTATGCGGAAAACAGTCTCCATCCTTTCGAACCATTGAATTAATTCAACAACTCCCTCAGTGCCTTTGAAATATAGAGGTTTGCACTTCATAAAGTCTTGGTAAGTGCATTCCTGAGCAACGAGTTCAGTCCTTCTGCCACCCGTTCCTGAAGTGTGGCTGTCATCGCCATTCTTGTTTGCATCACGAGCTGCCAAAGCAGCAGTGACACCTTGGTCAATCATTGCCTGAAGTTGGGCATTAGTGACCGATATGATGGTGGTTGCTGTTGGGGCTGGGGTTGTTGTGACCGGTGTTGACCTTGTGGCTTGTTTTGGTGCCATTTTCTTCAATCACAAGAAAATACAATACCCGTTAGATTTCATAAAATCATAACCATGACATGACATATACATGATAAATAAAGTGAGATCACATCACACAGTGAAATATACAACTGAATTGTAATCAACCATGATATAACCAAATCGACATTCATTCATAAACAAATTCGATTACAGACGTGACATAATACAACCATTCCATATATAAATTGGAAAACATACATGAATGGTTCAGATACAAAATGATCATAATGATTAGGTTACAAAATAAACATAACAACCTAAAGACTTACTAGCCGGGATTAAACCCGTAATACTTAGTAGGCTATATACACAATGACTGGCCATAACATGATCTAATCTATGAGCTACTACCAGCCTCCTCTGGCAGCTCTGGCTATGCAGGACCTCCAGCGGGTCCCTGCTGTCCTTGTAGTGCGGTAACCTATCCCTGTAGTGCTGTCACCTATCCCTATAGTGTGGTTACTTATCCCTGTAATGACTGCATCACTGTCAATGTCTGTATAAGCTGCTGCTGTCGGGTACGATTAACGGTACTCAACTCTCTCATCTCTGCAGACCTCCTATGGTCTGCGTTTAACATCTCTGAAGTCATAGCCTGTCTCCTGCGATCAGCAGCATGCAACTCTCTAATCTCTGACATCTGACCCAGTACGGTAGTGCGCAGTGACATAACCTCTCCGCATGCAAGATCACTCGCATCCATTGATCGCCTCCAAGCCTCTCAAGACAATCTAGCCTCTATCTCTAACCAACATATTGAGCCGACCAGCCAATAGCTGTCTCTGACTCTGCTCATCGTCTACCTCGTATAAATCTCATTTATGTCTTGCCTAACCTTAGTCTCAAATGTTGTCATATGTTAACCCAACTCCGTATCAGTACTAACTGGTGCCCCCTGAAAGGTCTCAACTATCTCGTCCTACGAGTCGGTGATCCCATATCCAACCTCTCTCTCCGGATCATGCCTGATCTCTCTATCCATAGTAGCTACAAAGCCATAGTCTGCCCTAAGACCTCTAACCGGTCTAGCAGCAACAGCAGATGAGCTCTCTCCTACCTCGTATCCAGGACCAAGAGCGATACCTAACCTCTTTTGAGGTGGTAAGGTAACCTTGGGTCTGTCCTCCCTACGGCTAGCAAAGGGTAGTAGCAATGGTGGTGATGAAGTAGGAACTGATATGGGCAAGGGTGGTGGTATCCCTAATGATGGTGCATCTAATCTGGTAGGGGAGAGTATAAAGGGTGGTGGTAATGGTAGAGAATGGGAAGTAGATGCGGCCTCAGCTCTCATCCGGATCATCGCTACTCGATAGCCCAATGAACGAATGGGGCTAGGAGGTGGTTCTAGTGATAACACATGTGAGGGTAGTGATAGTGGTAGTGATGGAGAAGGTATCTGGGGAAGTGGTGAAGACCATGGGGAGAGTGGTAATGATGGTAGGGTAGATATAGCGAGAATTCTGGCAACCTCTGCATCAGACCATAATGGTGTAGGTACTTGAGCTGGAAAAGAAATCCTAGCTATCACACGATATGCAGGGTGTGGTGGTGGTGTGGCCGCAGACTCATCAGTTTCGAACGGCTCTGTCTCCTCCGCAGATAGGGCCTGGTCAATAGCTGGTAAATCAACAACTATAGAGTCGGCAGGAGCTAGGTGCTCCTCCTCCTCCTCATCATCGGCCTCGATGTCCATGTCATCATCATCATCATCATCCTCTGATGACCCCTCATCATCATCTCCGTCATCTCCTCCATCAGTAGGATAATCGATAGGATCCTCCTCGGGGTCCTCATCATTATCCTCCTCTGGGCCCTCATCATCATCCTCCTCCGTGTCCGCCTCAAGATCGGACTCTGAGACATAGTCAGGTGACTGAGCAGTGGGTGAGGCATCCTCAGCACCTGGTTGATCCTCAGCAATAATCTCATCATCTGTATGCTCTGGGCCTGGAACATAATCTGGCGAAGGTGGTGCCTGCTCTGGCTCCTCAAGGCCAGGCACATAATCTAGAAAGGGTGGGGCCTGAAGAGCGGCCTCTATGTATGGGTCCTCTGGCATCTCAGGCAGCTAAAGATACTTGTGATCATCGGCTCTTGGTGATCCTATGTCTGATAAATCCTTAAATGGGCTGGAAACCTTCGTGTATGTAATCCCGATTCATTCGAATCTGACATGACTGAATCTGAAAATTCAAAATAGCTTATATTAGTATTTAATATAAGACTCTTATAGTAATATACATTTATATCATAACATGTATATTAATTATGAATGCATCTAGTCCAATCAACTAATGCAACAAGTAGTGTATGCATGAATGTCGATTTGGTTATATCATTGTTGATTACAATTCAGTTGTATATTCGCTGTGTGATGTGATCTCACTTTATTTATCATGTATATGTCATGTCATGGTTATGATTTTATGAAATCTAACGGGTATTGTATTTTCTTATGATTGAAGAAAATGGCACCAAAACAATACCGGTCACAACAACCCCAGCCCCAACAGCAACCACCACCACATCGGTCACTAATGCCCAACTTTAGGCAATGATTGACCAATGTGTTACTGCCGCTTTGGCAGCATAGGATGCAAACAGGAATGGCGATGACAGCCACACTTTGGGAACGGGTGGCAGAAGGATTGAACGTATTGTTCGAGAATGCACTACCAAGACTTTATAAAGTGCAAACCTCTATATTTCAAAGGCACTAAGGGAGTTGTTGAATTAATTCAATGGTTTGAAAGGATTGAGACTATTTTCCGCATAAGCAACTACTCTGTGGAAAATCAGATTAAGTTTTCCACTTGTATTGTTCTAGCAGGTGCTCTAACATGGTGGAATTCCTATGTTTTGATTGTCAGTCATGATGTTGCATATGCAATGACATGGGCCGATCTAAGAAAGAAAATGACTAACAAGTACTGTCCAAGGAACGAGATGAAAAAGCTTGAGGCTGAATTGTGGAATTTGAAAGTGAAGGGTACTGATGTGATAGGGTACAACCAACGTTTCTAGGAACTAGCACTGCTGTGTGTTTGGATGTTTCCCGAGGAGCTTATACTGCAGGGACTGGTGAAAAGAAGCCATACGGGGGATCTAAAACCCTATGCGCTAAATGCAACTATCACCACGACGGTCCGTGTGCTCCAAAATGACACAAATGCAACAAATTTGGCCATTTTGCCCGTGACTGTAGGAGTGCGGGAATTGCCAACAATGCTAACAATTAGAGGGGCACTAGGTCAGGCCAAAAACCTACTTGCTTCGAGTGTAGAGTTCAAGGACACTTCAAGAGGGAATGTACAAAGCTGAAGAACAACAAAAATCGTAGAAATCAAGTTGGTAATGACAGGGCTCCAGCCAAAGTGTATGCGGTGGGACATGCAGGGACAAACCCAGACTCTAATGTCATGACGGGTACGTTCCTTCTAAACAACTGCTATGCTTCTATATTATTTGATACTGGTGCTGATAGGAGTTTTGTGTCTACTGCATTTAGTTCCCAAATTGATATCACGCCATCTATATTAGATCACTATTATGATGTCGAACTAGCTGACGGGAGAATAATTATGTTAAACACTATCCTTAGGGGTCGCACATTAAATCTCCTGAACCACCCATTCAACATAAATTTAATACCCGTAGAACTTGGTACTTTCGACACTATAATTGGTATGGATTGGTTGGCAAAGTACCAAGCAATCATTGTATGTGCCGAGAAGATCGTTCATATCCCCTAGGGAAATGAAACATTAATTATTCACGGTGACGGAAGCAACTAGGGACACGAGGCTCGTTTGCACAATATCTCGTACTCCAAAACTCAAGAATACATGCTAAAAGGATGTCCAGTCTTTTTGGCACATGTTACTACAAAGGAGGTTGAAGACAAGTCGGAGAAGAAGCGACTTGAGGATGTACAAATAGTTTGAGATTTTCCTGAAGTATTTCCTGAGGACTTGTTGGGTCTTCCTCCGACTCGACAAGTGGAATTTCAAATCGATTTGATACCTGGTGCTGCACCCGTAGCTCAGGCGTCTTATCGATTGGCTCCTTCTGAAATGAAAGAGTTGTCAGAGCAACTAAAAGAACTATCTGACAAAGGCTTTATAAGACCTAGTTCCTCACCCTGGGGAGCTCTGGTCTTGTTTGTCAAGAAGAAGGACGGATCATTTTGGATGTGCATTGATTACCGAGAATTGAATAAACTAACGGTGAAGAACCGTTATCCACTTCCAAGAATTGACGATCTATTTGATCAGCTTCAAGGGTCGAGTGTCTACTCGAAGATCGACCTAAGGTCGGTTTATCACCAACTGAGGGTTCAAGAAGAAGACATTCCAAAACCGCTTTCAGAACCCGTTACGACCATTATAAATTTCAAGTAATGCCGTTTGGTTTGACAAGCGCACCTGTCGTATTCATGGACCTTATGAATCGGGTGTGCAAACCATATTTGGATAAATTCGTGATTGTATTTATTGACGATATCCTAATATATTCAAAGAACAAGCAAGAACACGAAGAGCACCTTAAGCTAATCTTAGAATTGCTTAAGAAAGAAGAGTTGTATGCCAAATTTTCCATGTGTGAATTTTGGATTCCCAAAGTACAGTTCCTTGGTCACGTGATTGATAGTGAGGGCATTCACATGGATCCCGCCAAGATCGAATCCATTAAAGATTGGGCATCTCCTAAGTCGCCAACAGAGATTCGTCAATTTTTAGGTCTTGCTAGGTATTATCGAAGATTCATTGAACGGTTTTCGAAGATCGCTAAACCAATGACCAAGCTCACCCAGAAGAAGGTCAAGTTTGAGTGGGGTGATAAACAAGAAGAAGCTTTTCAACTGTTGAAGCAGAAGTTGTGCAATGCACCAATCCTGGCCGTACCTGAAGGAAGCGAAGATTTTATCGCATACTGTGATGCTTCAAAGAAGGGTTTGGGCGTTGTGTTAATGCAAAGAGAAAAGGTGATTGCTTATGCATCATGCCAACTGAAGATTCATGAGAAGAACTATACGACTCATGATTTGGAACTTGGTGCAGTAGTGTTCGCTATCAAGATTTGGAGGCACTACCTGTATGGAACCAAGTGCACGGTGTTCACTAATCATAAGAGTCTACAACACATTCTTAATCAGAAAGAGTTGAACATGAGGCAATGTCGTTGGTTGGAGTTGCTCAGTGATTACAATTGTGAGATTCGTTATCACCCGGGAAAGGCAAACGTTGTTGCTGATGCTCTAAGCAGGAAGGGGAGAGATCAAACATTAAGAGTTCGAGCCTTAGTCATGACTATTGGCTTGGATATTCCTAAACAAATCTTGAATGCTCAGACTGAAGCATGAAAACCAGAGAACATCAAGAACGAAAATGTTGGAGGCATGTTGCTTGAAAATGCTAAGGATCCAGAGAAAGTTAGAAAGGAAAAGTTAGAACTGTGTGCGGATGGAACTCTATGCTTCAATGGCAGGAGTTGGTTACCATGTTATGGCGACTAGAGGACTGTAATTATGCACGAGTCCCACAAGTCAAAATACTCCATTCATCCGGGTTCCGACAAAATGTACCAAGATATGAAGAAGCTATATTGGTGGCCCAATATGAAAGCCGACATCGCCACCTATGTTTGCAAGTGTTTGACATGTGCTAAGGTCAAGGCCGAACATCAAAGACCATCAGGATTGTTGGTACAACCCAAGATACCTACATGGAAGTAGGACAACATCACTATGGATTTTGTCATGAAGCTTCCTAAGTCGTCGCAAGGCTGCGACATTATTTGGGTGATCGTTGACCGACTCACTAAGTCCGCAATCCTTGTACCGATGAGAGAGACAGATCCGATGGATAAACTTGCAAGAATGTACCTAAAGGAGGTGGTCACGAGACATGGAATATTTGTCTCAATCATTTGTGATCGCGACCCGAGGTTCGCATCAAATTTCTGGAAGTTACTTTAGTATGCTTTAGGTACTAGTTTGGATATGAACACTGCGTACCATCCACAAACCGATGGGCAAAGCAAGAGGACTATTCAGACTCTCGAGGATATGCTACGTGCTTGTATGATTGACTTTGGAAAGGGTTGGGTTAACTATTTGCCCTTATAACAATAGCTATCACGCTAGCATCAAGGCCGCACCATTTGAAGCACTTTATGGTCGAAAGTGTTATTCACCTGTTTGTTGGACCGAAGTTGGAGAAACTCAAATCCTCGGTCCAAAACTAATTCAAAAGACAACTGAGAAAATTGTCCAAATCAAGTAAAGGATGCAAGTCGCTCGTGATCGACAGAAGAGTTACGCCGATCTAAAGCGTGAACCGAGTTGTAGTTACTCCTGGTAGTGTTGTAGTTACTCCTGGTAGTGTTGTAGTTACTACTGGTAGTGTTGTAGTTACTCTGGTATGTTTAGTTACTCCTGTTGTTGTAGTTACTCCTGGATAGTGATGTAGTTTACTCCTGGTAGGTGTTGTAGTTACTACGGTAGTGTTTGTAGTTTATTTTCTAAGGTCCTACCCACTAAAATGACGACCACTAAATCACATTTTCATGACTCGGGTTCTAAAGAGAATTTATGCGAAACGATATTTTGAACTAACTTTCCAGTTCTGTCCGAGACCCGAAACTCGTCGAGAATGGGTCGAAAAAGCACTCGTATCAGATCTGGAATGTCAGTGTAATAATTCTCAAAAAGCAGATTTAGCCCCGCCATTACACCCGCTATCACTCCTTTTAAGGAACTTAAATAACCTCCGGGAAGTAAAAACGACCTCGAAACGACTTTCATGTTTCAGCCGAAGGCCGAAACGGCTCGAAAGTGCCGCAAATACCATCTTAAAATCCTGACAGAAACCACTAACTTAACAAATGCTGGATTTTTATACCTCGAATATATACCTCGTTTTCGCTCTAACTTTTTCGTTATAAATCCGTTTGACAAGTTTCTTACCTTTTCGGAATCGTCGTGAATCATACTACTTTATAAAAATATAAAATAATGTGTTATATATACGAATTTTGGACAGAATCTTTGAGTGACCTTGTTGAATCCATTTTTAACCTTGCTTTTATACCTTACTACTTTTGTAGTTAATCATTTTTACACCAACTTAATATGGTACAATACTTTCTCATCCATATTAACATGATATTAGCAATATCTCAACATATATAATAGTGTGCAAAATGATCATTACAAGTAAAAACTCCATTTACATGTTAAAAATCCTACATGGTGATTCAAGCTACAATAGAACTAACATATGCATAAAATGAATATTGAAAGAACATAAAGGGTTCTAGATGACCTTATGGAGTATGATGATGATGATAATCAAGTGCTAAACCCTTGTTTAGACTTAAAATCAAAGCTTGCACAATGAAAACCATAGCTTCACTTTTCTTGATTAAAGCTTGAATATGGTTAACCAATGCTTGGAACCATCCTAGAATACCTTAGATATGATGTGTATAGGCTTGTATGTATTGTAGAAAAATTTTGTATGATTTGTTTAGGAGGGCTTAATGAGCCGTGGGTTTTGAGCTTAAAAGGGAGAGAAAGAAAGAAATTTTGTAAGTATAAAGAGTGTATGTTATTTTTCACATATGAAGGCATGTATTTATAGGAAAAGAGACTAGATATTTTACTTGCAAAGTTTGACTAGAAAAATCAAAGGGGGAGGGGGGTTTGACCGTGGGTTCAAGGGGACAAGAAAGGAGGGAAACAAGGGCTTAAATGCCTTGGTCTCTTGGTTCCTCCTAATGGGAATCATCCCATGATTTCAAGGGAGGTGTTTCCTAGTTAATTTTCTTATTAATTTGTATGTTTACTTGTGTTTTTATAAAGAAAAGTGTAAGTGAAAGTTTTAGATAAAAATGTAAAGTGTAGTTTTTATATAAAAGTTTACTTGTAAAGTCTTGGTTATTTTGTAAAGTATTTGTTATCTTGTATAAACATATGAAACGTGTATATATATATACATATGCATAAAGTTTTATAAACTTCGATCATTGTATATAAACGTAGGTATTTGTTGAAGCGTACGTTAATTTTTAGGGTTTCCAGGAAAACCTAATTGTCATTTATCGCGAAACGTAAACACTTTCACGTATCCGATAAATAACTTGCGCAATGTTAATAATTATCCTCAAAATAATTACTTAACCCTTGTTTGACGTAAACAATAATTTGCTTGATTCTCGTTTACGTTAACTGATTATTTCTAGTTTACGCGATTTAACTTAACGATTTCCATTAAAAACAAACGTGTACAATACAAAAGAATAAATAGCGACTTTATCAACGTTGTACATTGTCCTAAAACACGGGGTGTTATAATAACACCCTGTGTTTTCAATCCATTGATGATGTCAATAAATCTACTATTTATTTTTAGTGTTGTACGCGTTTGCTTTTAATTTCATGTATTAAGTAAAATCGCGTAAGCTAAAAATTAGCGTTCAATATAAACGGGCATCAAACAATTAAACATTTACATCAATCAAGTATTAAACAATTATTTTGAGAATAATTATGGTCTTTGTTCATTTTATTTTTATCGGATACATAAAGCGTATACGTTTCGCGATAAATTAAGTTTAGGCATTCCTGGAACCACAAAAATAATTCTACGCTTCAACATTACCCAAGTTAATATCATATGTTACTTTGTACACAAGAAAAACCAACCAAGACATAAACATGTACAAATGAACACTTTTATACAAAATCTACAAGTTATAACTTACATATAATTCACTAGATACTTTGTAAATATCAAAAGACTTCTAGAAACCCATTTCCCCCCCCCTATCCTATGGCACAACGCCAACAAAAGAACATAGAACACACAATTTACACAACTGGTCTTGTACAATACTCTTGCCATTAAACCTAGCCCTAATATGTCCCCATTTAACCATGGTCTTTCTTAAGACCCTCATCTTGTTCCCAAGACTCACTATTACATCTTTTTAACCAACTAGCTCCTACATAATACAAGTATACAAGAGTTATAACACATACAACACAACACAATTGGTGTAAAAGATCAAAACCTCTCCTTTTCTCTCTTTGAAGCCCACGGCTCAAACTCACCTTTATACACAATCCATACAAATTTTTCTACAACATATTCAAGCCATCACACATCATTCCTAAGATATACAAAGATGTTTGCAAGCCTTAGTTAATCATTTTCACTTATTGAAGCAAAGAAAGTAAGATTAGGGTTTATAACCTAACCTAGGGTTTTCATAATTGCAAGCTTTGGTTTTGAGTCTAAACAAGGGTTTAGCACTTATTTCTCATCATCATCATTCATCATAAGGTCATCTAAAAACCTTTATCTTTTCATTTAAATGATTATATGTGTATATATGTTCT